>JAQIYI010000392.1:0-20049 GCA_034700265.1 Polyzonium germanicum | reverse complement strand
AATTGATCGACGGCGACATCCACGAACACAGTCGACGAAGCAAAGTAAACATCGTCGATTTGGCTGGCAGCGAACGGGTGGACAGCAGCCAGACCAAAGTCCTGCGTCTCAAGGAGGGTGCGAGCATAAACAAGTCTCTTCTGACGCTTGGTCGCGTCATTGCACAACTGTCCGAAGCGTCACTCACAGTGTCCACTCCCAACGGTGGAAATGCTGGAAGATCAGGTGGCAGCCGCAAGAAGTTCGTTCCTTATCGCGATTCGGTGCTCACCTGGCTGCTCAAAGAAAGCCTTGGAGGAAATTCTCAGACAACGGTTTGTTGTTGCCACTCAAATCTAAGTGTATACAAAAAAATTACAAAAATGAAATCATAAGCTTACTTGTATTTCATTTTTAAACATATAGATGTTGGCAACGGTGAGTCCGTGTAGCACAAACGTGGAAGAGACGCTGAGCACGTTGCGCTACGCTCGCCAAGCAAGATCCATTGTAAACATGATTCACATCAACGAGGATCCCAAAGCTAGACTCATCAGAGGTAAGAATAACTCACCTTAAACGAAGCTTTAAAATGTTGTTCTTTTTTTAGGAGTGTCTTATGACTCACCCCTATATGCCGTAAGGTTCTATGTGTGTGTGTGTGTGTGCGCGTCGCGTTTGGTAATTAACTATGACTTTTTTAAAACTCCGTAGATTACTTTTTTAACGATTGCTGCATTGCAGTGCATGCATCATTGATGCATCCCAATCCTAATACCAATCCCATTCCTAATCCTTAGTTATAAAGACACTCCTATATAATGCACATTGAGCATTCTTGTTTTGTGTTTCAGAACTTCGAGCTGAAATCGAGAAACTGCGTGGACACCAACAAGTGGTGTTGAGTCCTCAAAACGCTGATTCGCCGCTCAAAATAAACTTGCTAGACTTTATTGAAAACATCGATGAAGCTGAAACCAGCATCCTGCGACCTTCTGAAACAGACAATGAGGGTTGGTGGTTTCACTTGTCAGTCTTTACAAACGCCCTTTCGAAGTTTCTTTAATGGCAATATTTGTTACGCTTTCAGGTCCGATGCTCTACGAGTTGAACATGATGATCCAGGAAGCCAACTGCTTGTGTGATAATCTGGGCAAACAATTTGTGAGAACAAACACAACACTGAGTCGTCACCTTTCTCTTTCTCTTCGTTTTTTGCTGAGAAATTCAAATAAATCCGTATAATTGTTTTGATAGAAATTTGAGCAATTTGACCAATTGGTGAACGAGGAATTCGTGGTTGTCGTTCGAGTGACCAATCAACAAACCCACTTGATCCTCGACTGGCCCTTAGAGACATTTGCCGAGCGGCTTCGAATTATTCGCCGCATCAACGAGGTCATTATCATTTGAAACTAGCTTTCATTTTACAGTCATCTTTAAAAGTTCGTTGTTGGATATTGTTTTGTTTCTTCATATTTTTTAAAGGGAGAAGACCACTTGGAACTGTTTGCAGATTCGGACGAATGGACCGATGACCACTCTCCAATGTCGTTGAGGACCAAAGAGAGAGAAACGATCCACACGGTGCAACAATTTCTCTGCAACAACGCGTCCATGATGGATTCGTTTGAGAGCCCACCGCTAGGTGCGAGGAGATCTTACAGATCCATGGCGCCAGGTAGTGGTGGCAGTGGTAGTTCACCGAATGGACAATTTCAATCAGTCGATCCTTTAGCGATTTGCAGCGATAATTTCTCCACCATGCTCAAATGTTTCTCTGGTATACACGATTACACGTGCATTTGTTTATTTCTTTTTGATGATTATGATGGGCTTCATTTCAATTATGTTTATCTTTCCTGAAGAATTTTCGGAAAACAAAAACTTCGAAGTTAACACGTGCAAGCTGTTGACCAACCTCAGCGAGATGAAGTCTCACGTGACCTGTTTGCAGGAAGTTGCCTCCACAAAAGACCTCCAAGGTTCTTCAAGTGTTCAAACCTTTTGTTATTCCCAGTCCAAGGATTCAAATTAACGTTCTTATTCATCCTCTCACCCCTTCAGTTCCTAGGCATCAGGAATGGGCTTTCAAGTTGAACTCGCTTCTGACCACATTATTGATGCGTGCTTCCAAGTTGCTGCCGACGTCACCGTCCGGGAAACGTTCCAAAAACCAAGGCTCTCAATTCTGCAGTGCCATACAGTATTTGGGAGATTCAGTGACGTCCACCTTATTGGTAAGTGCAATTAAATTTTAGAAAACAGAAGAAAAAAGCAGCACTTTATAACACGTGACGTGATTTAAAATAAAAATAAAATCCAAAAGGGCGTCGCACAGAATTCGACCAAAGATGTTCAAAAGGCGGCGAGCACATTGATGGATCGCATCTTTGAGTGCAGTAATCTCGTTGGTCAGCTGACGCTCAGTCTCTGTGTGACGATGGATACAGACGGAAGTCCAGTTCCATTTGAAGTGAGTACGAAGTTAGTTGTCACTGGCCTTGTTAATAATTTTTATTCATTGCAGACCTAGTTAATTTTATTTTCTTAATTTTCGATAAGTAGAAGGTGCTCAGTTACTTTCAAAAAGAACTTAATTTTGAATGTTTAATAAAACTACAAATTATATTTTCTAATTTACATGAAGGTCGACGGCGACATCGGACTTGAGTTTCTGAGTGGCATCGAGTCGGTGGTGCGTCAGGTGTTCGAGAATGCAGTCGGCAAGATCGAGGCCATCGAAGTGCGCATGAATACACTTGGCGACGACAGTTATCTTCGCGATTCTTCAAAGGTATTCACAAGAGCATCCAATAGGTCTTCCATAAAATTTTACAAGTCATCAGGCCTGATTGTTGTTTTTCCTTGAGCAGGGCGCCGAAGGTCACCGTACTCTAATTGTGCCCGCGTGTTTGGCCTCAATAGTCAAAGTCAAGTCGTGGATCGAGCTCTATCGAGACGTGACGGTGGCGACGTCGAAACGACGCACCGAATGCAGCATCGTCGAACGACTTGTGCGCATGTGCAACCAATCGCAGCAGATCTGCGTCAATCTGTCGCATCTCGTGGAGGCCATTGACAACGTTTGCGACGACGTCGAAATCTTTGCTCGAGGTATGTCGTATGAAGCGTTCGTCAAATTGTTTAAATTATTTACACAAAAAAAAATCAAAAATCACAGGAGAGCTTGTGGACTTCAAAGAGACTTTGATGTTGATGGCCGACATTCACGGCGCGGTTGAGATCCTCTTTTCGCTGTCTGAAATTCATCATTTCGTCGAGCCTTCTTCGTCCTCTGGAAGCAAGAGTTCGACGTCGCCAGCATCGTCGCAACGCTCCGTAGAACAACATCTTCGTGCCAAAGCACAGGCGATTGCGTCAGCCAACCGGAAGCTGAAGAAAATCGTGAGACAAGTGAGTTAGAACATTTACATCTGCATTTAATCCACTACTAAATTTACTTTATTTTATAATTAGTTCCTAACGCAAAACATATTTTATGGATTTCTGACTGACCTTAAAAAGATTGCCGACAGTCAACGCCACTCATCGCAAAGCAGCACCGGAGGAGAAAGTCCGATGTTTCGGTCGTCGCCATTCACTAGAAAGCCGCCGGTTGTGACGTCGAGCGATGACAGAACATCCAAGAGCAGTACCGGAAATAGTGGTGGAGGTGCTGGCCGGGGAAAGAGGAAGACGAGATTCGCGTCGACGGTGACCGTAGGAACCTTCTCGCTTTCTCCTGGTAACGTCGAGTGTCCAGCAGTCGTCATTGCGCCATTAGCGTCCACGGACTCGCCGCCTCAAAGAAATGTCGTCGACGATAAGAACACCCTCTTGGACTCCCAAAGTAATCTAACGCCCACCAACAGGAGATTGCGAAGAATGAGTCCAGAATTATGAAGTTGATCAGGAATTCAGACGGTCTATGCTTAATTATGCATCAAACAAAAAAATTATTTAAAAAATGCGTACATGTATCAATCATTTATATTTGTCAAGTTTTATATAGCGTTGAAATAAAAATATAAAAATTTGCCATAAAAATTGTAATTCTAAATGATATCCGTTCGTTCTCGCGTGAGAGGGGGGCGGGGAAGGGAATTTAAACAAACTGCTCAAATTGTTTAATTTACAATGCCGTGAAAAGTAAGATCATCTTTTCGATTTTATAATCGATTACTAATTTGTTTGCTAAAAGTAATTGATGAATCGCCATTCGAATAATAAAAATGCCAAAAAGGAAGTTAACACAAAATACTTTTTGCGCATTTTTACACTAGAATGGATGAAAAAAGAAAAGTCAAATGCACTAACGAAAGTTAATTCTCTAATGTTATTGTGAATATTGGAAGTTCTTCCGCATATAGTGGTGTTGTTAGATTCAACGGATCTTCTTTAATTCAAGTTGTAATGCCACACACACTCAAATTTGTATTAGTATGCATACTAATAGCCTATTATATTAACGGCATTAGTTAAAACTAATGTTAATTTAATTAATTAACATGCTTAATTATAATTAGTTTACGTGTTTAATCCAAATTAATATTAGCCTGATTAAGTGTTCGAAATTCTTTTTAAAAATATCAATAATTTCACTAAAAAAAGGTCTCAAGATACCGGTAACATAAATGCAACCAATCTCAGTACATGTCTACAAACGTACGCGGCTGTAAAAGGGCTAACGCAGACTCACCGAGTTGAATTGAAGAAGTAAAATTGAATTGAACAGGACTTAACAGATTAATTATTACATTTAAATTGCCTTTACATGATTTAACATTTAAGTTTATGTGAGCTAAATATGCTTTTTTTCTTTTTTTGTTTGTTTTTTTAATAAAGGAATATGTAGATAGTTAATAAAAGATAACGATGGCACAAATAGATACAATAATAAATGTTCGTCCAAATTTTCTCTATCAGAAGTGCATGTGCAAGTATCAACGAGTGCGTTGTGAGCTTCTTGCTCTGATTTCAGATGGCACGATTGCGCATTTCTAGCCTAAGATTTGTTTGTGTCTACACTGGTGCAGAAAGGTGTATCATCGCCTGGTTATCACTTGTGGGTTCTTTCAACATAGGCTCAGTTATTTTGGCGAACTGTCGTTATTTCGTAATCATTGCAACCAGAGCAACAACAAAATAATGTAAGAACAAGTGTGAACCATTCTTTAGACAGAAACAAACCTCCTCATCTCACGCTGGCAGGAATTTAAAAATTACGTTTAATTTTTGGCTAAATGTTCACGGACTTTTCCAACGTGTGAACGTAGATCGATCAAGGGACCTCTTAGAAGGCGCTAGAGAATTTTAAGAGGATTAATTAATTAACTAATTGCAGCTGTTATTAAATATGTACAAAAGTAATAGTTCATAAATTAGATGTCAATGAAGAGGAGAAAGAAAGGCAATGTATGTTTGTTTGCATTTGTAAAATTAACAATAAATCAACGATGCTGAAGCTCACTAATCGCGTTTAACGTTGTTGAATCAGTTGAAGTGTTCAACAAAGCTGAATGCGATTAGTTGCGCAGCGAGACATTCCGCATGTGGAAAAGAATTAATCAAAATCAATAATCAATAAGACAAATTTTATTATTGATTTTGATTAATGATCAAACATTCGCATGATTAGTGGATTATTGGAGCACAGAGAGAGAGAGAGAGAGAGAAAAGGTTTAAAAACTGGAATATTATCATCCGTGACCAAGTCTTGTAAGACAATTTGGTCGCGTGATTTAACTTAAATTTGTATACACAGTAAATACTTTTTTAAAGTCCTCGATTTGATGAGACGGTCGGCGAGGCATGTAGGTAGAAAAAAATTAATGCTATATACAGTATTACATACATACATATAGGCTACTATGGTACAAAATCATAATTTGGGTTGTTCTTCAGATAAATCTTCAGTGACATAAGCCAGAGGAAAATATCCTATCTGTGTAATTGAAAATGGATTGTGAAAATAATCGTGCAATTGGCGTAAACCGAATAAGTAATTAATTTAGAATAATAATATTTGGTTCATTTTTGCTCACCCTGTCGGCGATTCGTCCTTTCCACCAACCTCGGTCGCCTCCTCTCTTGGAGAGAATGGCCAGACGCTCGCCTTGACGCAGCGAAAGCATCGTGGACGCCGTTGCTGAAAAATCGTAGTTGGCCACCGCGAAGCCGATAGGCTCCGGAGCGTTGGCCAAAGCGTTAGTCATCTTGTATGGCCTTGTCAACGTCGTGTCCAGTCCGTTGAAACTTTCGGCTAATGTGTTCTCTTCGTACCACCGCACCAGTTCCTTAATTTATAATTTAAAACACCTATAAATTAAAGAGGATCATACAAAAAAAAATTAAACAAAACAATAACCGCAAAAATGGGAAGCTTACGACGATGCTTTTGAAATTCTTGGAATCGGAGAGGTAGTAGAATTCACCGTCCTCTGACGTGCACACCCTCATATGTTTCACTTTGTTGTCGTGCCTTGAACGTAAACACAAACAATCAAAAATTAAAAAAGCATAATGAATAATTAATTAATAAATCAGAAGTTTGAAATTGTGTTTATGACTAGCATAATCAATTAAACTGCAAAACAAATAAACTCAAGACTTTACAGCAACGTCGCGACTCACTTGATGCTGATAGCGAACCTGCCGCTGGACCTCTCGCTGACTCGGACTAGGAAGGCACCATTCGGCAGTTTGTCTAAGACGGCATTGGCATCGTCGTGACTCATGCGACCCGCGAACCAATTGTACTCTTCGAGACTGAGATTGACGTACGGTTCGCACGGACTTTGCGACGGCTTTAACGCCGGCGGCGGAGGAATTGGACGCAACAGGATGCCTTCCATGTACGATTCTCTCGACGTCTTCTAAATTGAGTAAAAAAGCCAAAATTTGAAATTTTTAATAAATGTTAATTACAATTTCCAAAAAGGCATTAAGTGACTCACTCCAATTTCCTCGACGAAATCAGCTGGAAAGAGACCTTCGTGACCGGTCTTCTTGAGCCTACCTTCCCAGTAGACTGGACCAGTCTTGGCAAGCACGTAGATGATTTCGTTCGCGTCGAACGAGATGTAGCCCGGTTGAAGATTGTTGTAGGAACGTTTGGATAAAGCTTGAACTACGCAAATCGTCAAATAACACGTTTAATTCTGTTCGAGCGTGCATGAACGTTAAAACGTGACACGTAAACTCACCGAGATAATTTAGCCCTACGTGATTGTTGTCGTCTGTTGCGGGCCTTGGTGGAAGACTAGGAGCACCGCACGATCTGACGGTTGCGATGCACTTTTTGTGAACGGCAATCCCGCATGCTGAGAACCAGGAATATTATTGAATATTAAAAATTAATAAGATACCAGTAATACATAAATAAAAAAAAATAAAAAAAAGCCTAAAATCTGACTAGATGAACCGATGTACACTCAACTGTTGCAATAGTAACCCTGATAGAAAGCACCGGATAACAACTTCTGGCAGTTGTCGCAGCTTGTCGCCTTGCAGAAAGTGTACATAGCGAACATGTGATCCGTCGTCGAACATTCTGCCGGATTTGTGTTGTCTCTGAAGATGAAACAAAATTAAATGTTAGCTTGGAAGATTGTACAAGACTAACAACGAAAAGCACGATAAATAACTCACAACGCCGTTCGAAACGATTCGACCCATTTGTTTTTCATCTCCTCTGTCTTGGCGTACATGGTGTACGCCATTGTGTTGAACTGATGCACCAGGTACCAATAATGAGTCCACTGAAAGATAATGAAAATTTTTAATACATTACATGCCTTGACTAGTGAAAACGTACAAACACGTTATCTCATCACACCTTATCTCGTCCTCCACGACCTGTAACCTCTTCAATCTTGTATTCGCAAAGAATGATGGCTTCTTTAAAACTGTACTGTTCTCCCTGAATGTCGAAATTGAAACGAAAATTATCGCAACCATAATAAATGAATCATTATTTATTAAATTCTGTAAAATTAATTTGTTAGTAGGCCTATAGCTCCATGATCGTGCGTGCCAAACTTTGCAAAGGAATTAATTCAAATTCAACTCAACTTTAAATGCATTGAAAGTTAAAAGACTAATGTAAATTAAGAACAGCAAACAGAGAAGACTCATAATACAATCATCGGCAAAACAATCGATTCGTTTACCCCCATTAGTTTGTCCATAATCTGATGCGGCGCAACCGAAACGAGACGAAGGAGAAAATGTAAGGATCAGATAAATTAATACGGAAGAATTTCCCGGCAGCATCCAGAAGAAGAAGAAAAAAAAAATTAAGTGTAGTTATTAGCGATGGAAAAACGAAACAAACACATTCCAGAAATCTTGACAGTGAAATGTTAGAGAAAACACCCTGCAAATTTCTGATGTCACTATTTACAAGTGATGTTAATGCGTTCCATCATGCACAAATGACCACCTCTCCCCTTTGAGAATCAACGAGCTTAACTCACCCTCGTCGATTTGCACATCATCATTACACGGTCGAATACAAACACATATCTAGAGACGCAAGAAAAACGATACCGGTATTAAGTTATAATCAATTAACACCATTAAACAAAAAGTCAGGCTCACCTATTTTTTAGCTTGTTATTTTCGGTGTGACAACGTATCTTGAGTTCTCCGTCGCGAAGAAGACGTCCATAGTCCTTGAGTTCCATGTTCTCCGGCTGAACAAATTGTGACAAGAATTTAATCGATGAAGCGTCGATTAAGTAAGCTTAAGAGAATTTAAATTTGCAATGAAAGCTAGTTCACCATCACGAGATCGGTTATGCTGCCCTGAATATCACGAATTATTTGCAGAGCCTCGTTGTCACGTTTCACTTCGTTGATGTACTGAGCAAGATCCTGGAGAAAAAAGAAAAGTTGTGACAAAAAATAGATAACCTTAAACTACATAAACAATAATCAATACGCGACTACTGTTTAAGTTACCAGCATAGCGTCCAGCGCTTTTTCGAGGCAAGGATAATCCTCGTGAGTTTCGGCAGTGTTTTTCTTGAGCTCGGTGAGAAACAAATGGTACTTCAAGACACGCTGCATCGGAACTGACAGCAAGTCACGCAGTTTGAATTTTCCATCGTTGTAAGCCATCTGACTTTGCTGTGAATGCAAGAAAAAAACGATTTCAAAAATCTAAATTTTTTTAAAATGGTGTTGATTAACTAACCAGAACGATTTGGTTGATGGCCTCATTCTTAGTGCACAGTTCGTCGACGAGTTCTTGAGCTCGAGGTAAATTGGAACAATAGTCGCCATAGACGACAAACTGTTCTTTCCAATGGAGAAACGAGTCGCTGATCTTGGACGCGCTTCCGTTCGCCTTGGCTAATTCGCTGTGGAACCCAGTATGAATTTCTGACAACTCCTTGGACATTCGACAATAAAAACAATAAAATGTTTATATACGTGTACAATCGTACTTGTATTTGTTTTAAACATTACAAAATTTTCAAAACAATGGTGTTTAAACCTTGATGTTCATGAAGACGATTTTTCGGTCCTCGAGCTTGATGATAGTTCTCAGTGGACGAACGAAATTCGTGCTGATCCGATTCAAAACTTCTAGATAGTTCTTTTCGGTTTCGACTAGTTCTTTGATGCAGTAATCGCGTTTTTCGATGGGCGCCTGAGGTATAACGGGCACCTGCTTGATGATGACAGGCACAAGATTATACAAAAGAACGTCACTGGTAATTTATTTATAAAGATTTCATCAAATAAAATGTAAATACTCTGGAATCAAGAAACGAGAATAACAAAAATATGAAATACCTGAAAGCGGGTCTTCTGCAGAGAGCAAAGGTCTTCGTAAATACCTTCCTCCTCATGCAAAATGCCCGAATTGATTTCGTCATACTTATAGCATTCCTCGTAATCCTCGCTACGGTTGCATACGGTAGAAGCAAAACGAACGTGTGCAAGCAGTCAAGCAGACGTACAACATATGGACATCGAGAGAGACGTACAGAGAGAAATTTTGGAGAAAAGAAACGAAAAAAAAAGCAAACAAATAAAAATAAAAATACAGAAATAACTAAAGCCATGCGAAAGTAGACAGTAAAATATAATACAAAGCAATTATGGTAACTTGGCAACTAGGCCTAACTTTAAAACTGAAAATATAAAATAAAAATAAGTTTGTTAATTGCTGAAATTGAATGAAATTGTAATTGCGAGTAACTTTTAATAAGTGTTAATGCACAGTAGTAAGCCTACATGTAATTAAATCACAAACTAATGAGTTCACAAACAAAGAACAACTTGCAAAATTAGGAGCTATGTTGATATTTTTATAACTAATAATCCTCTTCTATAGCTATAATCAGTAGGATGACGACTGAGGTAGGACTGTCTGCGTCTGATATACATGAACACAGAAATAGTTTATTTCTCAGATGTCAGGCATTAAGAGGCTTAAGCCTAGCTTATTTTAATGCTTATTTAGGTTTATTATATTTTTTTTATAACCCTACATCTGAATTAAAAATTGATGATTTGTTAATTTTAAAAAAACCAGCATGCAGACGTTTAAATTAAAGATTATAATGTGACCCTGGCCTGCAGCTAACGTGCATTTGCAGTTAGACTAAATTGAAAAGAACGATCACACTTATTCGTTATTATGGGAGATTACAGCCGTCACTCCTGCTATTACTGCTTCACACAACAATGAATACACACAAAATGTCATGCCCAAACTACCTGTCTGAATTATTTCTAGTAATAACCGAGCCAACCTGCTAGGTATAAAGCGAAATCCAGAAAGGTCCTCTGAAAAGTGAAAACGGCTTTTTTGCGACGATTTTAGGCATCAAATACCTCATTTAGTTTAAACGTAACGTAGCAGAGGTCCTCGTAGACGTCCTCTTCGCGTCGATAACGTTGCGACCCGGGTCGACTTGCCAGGAGTCGATCGTAGTGGGTCTCGTCGTCGGCCGCCGGAGTCGCAGTCGACGCCGACGACGACGAGGTAGAATTGTGGCTGGGAGATACACGATTACACGCAAATGCAAACAAAGCGATCGCGCAAATCTTAGCCAATTTCGCCGCCTCAATTAGACAATTAAATCTTGACGTCTAGTCTAGTGGTTGCGGTGTTAGGCAAGGAAGTTTCGCACCCCAATGAAAATCACTAATTACAGACGTAGGGCGTGGCCTTTGCAACGCACCACGCTCCACGCATGGAAATAATTGGAGGTGCAAGAGACGGGAACCGTGGAAATTAATTACAGGTGAAACTTTTGAATTGAATGAGCACTTACTTAGCGAGGTCCTCCAGGTTGCGATAGATGTCATCGTTGTAGTAGTCGTGGTCGGGTGAGCGAGCACCGTACGACGGAAAACCTCTGCAAATTACAGACCAAATAAAAATGAAAGACTTTAAATTATTAGGCATATACCGGTAGTTAGGCTTACAATTATTCAAGATGAATGAGTTCAATTAATTATAACCACTTTCATTTGTTACAAATTATTATGCCTAGGCCTAAATAAAATAATAGTAAAATAAAATCACCTGATCCCAGTCCTTAGAGCTCTCGGAGAATTCGATAGTTTTGACAGCGTGTTGAGAACCTAAATATAGAGCAAAAAAAATAGCTTTAGTCCAAAACCAGTAGGCCACTAACGACCAAACCTACATTAAGGCTGATTGCAATCACGTACAAATTGTATACATACCCTTCCAAAGTCAGTGTAATCGAAGAGCATGTGCGGGTCAAACAAATCGATCGATCTTAGGTCGAAGAACCTCGGACAGGCTTGCAAAAATGCTCGAATGTTCTTTAGGCACAGAAACTGTATAATATAGAGAAGTGCGAATTAATTAAACTTAAAATATACCGGTAGGTCTAGGCCTACTACATGTAACTAAATATATACAGCACATATGCAAATGTAACTACGGCGACAGAAATTAACACATGTATACTTTCTACAGGCAACTATAAATTAGCCAGTAAACGGAAGTGAGTCGCGTAAAATAGTAATATAACCGCCCAGACACCACACAGCGACTGTAGCCTATACAGCCTACAACTATTAAATGTTAAGATGAATATATAGATCTACAATTACAGATGTATAGAAAGTACCGGCCTAAAATAATAAACAAGCCAGATGTTGTTTTTTCAGTGGGGCGAAATTAAAAATGACGTTTTCAGCTGAAGGGCGCGCGATGGCTGCTCCATGGAGCCACGAATCACTCTGCATAAGTCTGTAAAGCAGCGCACAGCTGGCGCCAAATGTCAAAAGTGGAGCAGGCCTACATAGGTCACGTAGGCCTATAAAGTAGGCCTACATGACCTCTTATGCCTATGTACGGTAGTTAAGAATGGCCAACTTTAATTAGGCTCTAAATTAGGTCTAGTTGCTTAACGGGGTGAATACTTTGGGGCCATTAGGGGGCAACGAGGGCTTTGTCTTATTGAAAACGACTTAAATAGGCCAAAATAGGATGAATGCGACGATGATACACGACCTGTGACATCTGCGGCCGGAGGTTGATTTCCTTTAGGTCGATGCTGCCTGGCGTCAGGTTGTTTAGCGTGTGGCACAAAAGCACGCCGTCGCGCAGCGTATTTGCGAGGTCAAGTACCTGCGCATTGCGCCACTTGACTCGATGATCGGCCGGCAGGACGCGACACCGAACCAACCATTCGGCGCACTCTTTCCACAACACGTCCGCCATCTTCTTGATGGCGATCTCCTCGAAGAAATTTAAATCGGTTGGCGCTGGCAGCAGCTAGGCCTACGCGCCGTTCAGACCTTCCAATTCCGCTAGCAATTGTTCTTACGAAATAATAAAAATGGGTCCTCTTCCTCTTTCGTTGGACGATAGGACGTTCTGGAGTCCTCGCGCAATGGCCTGCGATGACCTCCCCGTCCTCCGAGCCTCAACGTCCCTGCGGCGTCTCTACCCTTCCACAGGCTGCAAGAAAAGGGCAAAAGCTTAATGACTGCGGCAAATATACAACAAGAAGGCCACCAGAGAGGATAATAGGATTTTGTCTATTGGGGTCAACAGGTCATAAAAGACCAAAATCACCAATCTACAGTTTACGAACTAGAAAAACACAACCAAAATATAAGTGGTTCCTGCAGGAATCGAACCTGCGACTCACGATAGCCACTATCTTCTTCCAATCTAATTTTAGATACGTGAATCATACGCCTAGGCGCACTAATTACGTTTAAATGTCGATTTATTTCCGACTACCGGTAGTTAAATCAAGTTAAATCAAAGAGTAGAAATATAATAAATATATGCGGGGGAGGAATCATCCAAGGAATCGAACCTGTTACCCATGAAAGATGACCCATTGTGCGTGACCTTGCGTAACCATAGCCTCCAATACTACAATAGCCCGAAAATTATAATTCACGTCTTTTCACGAATTTCACGAAGCGAGAAATGTAAAATCTAAATTAAAATTTTGCAACCGCACTCAGATGACGGCGTTTACCTTTGTTAATTGGAGCCTGCTTGTGAAAAATGCCAGACTTTGTAGGCCTTTGTGGCGTCTATTCTGTCCATTCAATTTAGGCCGTTTAAAGGGCTCGCATAGGCCATCATACATCCGTGGACAAGATGACCCAGGGTCGACAGCATCGAGGTGAGACTATAGACTATATTCTGGTTAAACACGTATATTCAACAAACAGTCTGAGCGAACCTGAGAGCCAGACCGTACGGCCTTCGTCCGCACGTCCCAACGTTTCGTGCCAACCGTATATGCATGCAGTTACCGGTACCGTAAGCCTACGTGACAGTAGGTCGCAGATTTCATTCACGAGGTTCACTTTTAAAACTTTAAAAGGCGACAAACCTACCATAATTATCCTCTTGCGCCAATCTCTCTCTCTCTCCAACTCTCTCGCCAAACTCTAACATGCAATTACTAACACGTACGTCCTGCGCACTTTGATCCAGTTTTCCACGTCGTGGTTGACACGTGTGCAATCACAATGCACACAAACGCACGTTCGCTCGGACATGTTAATCGTAGCCTACATACCGTAATTAAGTTGATTTCATCACGCAAACTGATCGATCGGTGAACTGCAGGAATCTTGCCAAATGGTCTTGCTATGCGGGCTTGTTGTCCACGCTCGGTTTAGCCAGTGACGTCGACGACGAACCGAAGGACACAAGACGGTACATCGAGGAAGCTATAAAGAGAGCCATACACAGCCATAAGGTAGATCTCGACAAAGCCGGGATACGTATATGGATATTACGTTGTTATCTATCTGAGTAAGGGTTCATTTCGAACGAAAACCTGAAAACACGACTTGACTGTCTAAACTAACTCCATAGGATTAAATTGGAAGCTCAAGTTTTTCAAGGCGCGTTTTCCTTACTTATAACCCTTATCAATTTTGACTGTACCGGAAACGTTGACTTCGCTTAATTGCAGGAATTGGGTGACGCAAAGACGGCCGAGCAGCAGCTTCATCTGGCGTTGAAGATGGCTCAGGAGACGATAGACGCTGAGGCCATTACGTACATATACGACGCGCTAGCCAACCTGGCTTTGGAGACGGGTCGGCTGGATGACGCAGAGAAGCTTTTCGTGGAGACGACCAAACGGCTCGTTCAGAGTGGCGTCGCGACAGACGACTACGCCATCATAGAGATTTCCGTTAAATTGGCCGACGTTTACGCGGCCCAGGGACGTGCGGACGTTGCTGAAGTCGGCTATTTGTACTGCCTTGACTGTCTTCGGAAGAAGCAACAGCAGAGCGACAACGCTCGACCGGTCGTGGACGAACAGGACAACACGGTCATATTGTGGGCGATGTGTTCGGACGCCTACGGTCGCTTTCTGATGGCCGCCAACCGGTTCGCCGAAGCGCGGAAGCATTTTGGCGATGCGTTGGACGTGTGTCGTCGCGTCCACGGACCGACTCACCCGCAAACGTTGGTCATCGTCAACAACGTGGCCGGCGCTTGCGCGATGCTCGGCGACTACACAACGGCAGCTGCTCATCTAGAGAACGCCGTCAACATCACAGGCAGCTCCGTCGATGACTCGGACTCTTCTTCAACCTCGTTCGCTGACTTATCGTCCTACTACCGCAATCTAGGCATCGTCTACATGTACATGGGACGATTGGACGAGGCTAGACTGGCTTGTCAAAGAGCTCTGGCGGCAGGCACAGAGTCCAAAGATCAAGGCATGGAACGCGAGGCACGCGAATGTCTTCTAGAAGTGAGAAAACATAAAAAATAACTGATGATCCAAGAATTAATTTACTACCGTACATTGTGTGCAATAAACGTCTTTCTCCAAGACTTGACTCAACACCCGGTACTAACGTGAAAATTACCATGAATCTTAGTTAGTCTTAAGTCAAGTCTAGAGAAAAATTGAGCTTGTGATTCCACCTGAAGCTGAAACAGCTTAAGCGTTACAAATTAGCTAAGCTCGTCAATATTTAGAAATAAAGAATAAAGTACTTTAAACCCAGTCTTTAATAAAAAAAAATGGTAAAAATTCATATAGGCGTATGACCGAATGTGTGTAAAATTAAATCTAAATTTAAGTATTATGAGTAAGCTTATATCACTTTCATACATAAGTATATTTAGGCGTATACTTAGGTTGTCAAGGTCGTTGCACGATGAAGTCCCAGGTATCCTTCCAACGAAGGTCGACGACATCCTGAACCCCCAGCGGCACGTGTCCGTAGCTGAAAACGCTGAATTTGGCGTAGACGTAGACAGCCACCAAAAACCACAGGAAAATGCAAATTTCGAACAACAATCCAGCACTCCTGACGTTTGTCGCCAACCTGCACAAACAAAAGAAGGGATTATTATTTTGAAAGAAATAATATAAAAAAATGATTTAAGACCAATGAGAAAGAAAATCATGAGTGTCTTCACCTGAGGACGTTATAAAGGTGCTCGAGAAAGCCGGCCGTCAACAACAATTTGTAGAACAATGCGGGCAAATAATGGTGTAGAAATAAGGTTTTCTCGACGAAGAAGTAAGGCACGTAGTGGAGAAGATACCCAAGCAAAAGTATTTCTCCGATACTCACGAAATGCTCCCAAACGTCTGAAACGCAACAGGAAAGTACTTGAAATTAAAGTTGATTATTAAAATTATATACAATTTGTATAAAGAAAAGTATTTATAGTGTATAGGATTATAATGTACAGGAGTGTACTGTATAGTGTACACAGTATATTATAATTATTATTAATAATTTGTATTATACACAAAGGATTTGATACCAGTCGGTAGATCGAAGCAGTTTCGTCGTCTGCGCAAACAGTAGAACACCATGAAGATGACGTAGAGGACTACGGACGTTGTGGCGACGTACCAGATGGCCACGTTGCCGAGAAGATGAATTTGAGCGTTATTTCCAGGTTGTATCCAGTAGGCTACGCCCCGTGTCAAGAACGGCCATTCGTGAGGCTCAGAACTATACAAGTGGTCTTGAACGTTCTCCTGATTCACTGAGAACATCTTTACCTGAGCGAAATTCGATTTCAGGCAAACTAAAAACAGGGTGCTAGATGAATGTAAAATTATAAATGAATATAGGCGTCTAACCTGAAGCTCCCAGAACTTATCCCAGAATGATAACTGGGTCGGTGCAGTCGGCACGAATTCGGCCAGTCCGAGTTCGCGCTCGCGGTCCTTCTTGTCTGCGCCTGATGAGTAAGATAAATCAAGATTTAAACATTTAGATTTCAGATTATGATAAGTACGTACAGTTAATCATGAAGAAATTAAATGAAGAAAAATTAATTTTTACAAGTTAATGAGATTAAATGCTTACTCTTGGTGTATCGATGCTCCTCGACATTCCACACCGTGTCCGTTTGTTCGAGGACGCGATCGGTGACGATCTCGTGCTGATGAAATCCCCAGTCGGGCAACTGACGTCCGGTGAACTTGAGCGCCTGCGACGAATTTAGGTGCACCAATCGCACTTGCGACCGGATTGTGTGCCACACGTCGCCCACAGATTCGCGATTGACGATATCGACGCGCCATAGGTTCTGCGCGGGCATCGATACGTTGTAGTCTATGTAACACGTGACCTCTTGATTTTGCGGCGTCACTGGAGCGGCCACATCGTGACTGTTGAGTGCTCGACTCGACATTCCGTGAACCAGTTGAATGACGTCGCCATGACGAACGCGATCCAGCGGTTCGGATACGACGAGATCATTGCGATCGGGCCGTTTCACGATCCACCAGTTGTTCACGTCCTTGAAGCTATAGCACGTAACCTGTTGCTGGTGACTGCTGCCGCGACCATCTGCATAGCGTACCGGGTAGACGTGAGCGTGCGAATGCATCCAACAGGCCCGTCCATGCGTGTGTCGTAGCGTCACTTGCGACCCGTGAACCACTTCGAGCGGCTGTCCACGCGTGATCGATGCCAGACCACCCTAAAAATATAATCAAATTTAAAAGCGCTTAAGCTGATATAGCTTCAGGATGCACTTTAATTTGTAAACTTAAAGCTAATGCGGGTAATACCGATTAACCTGCCTCTAGACTGGCTTGAAACGCGCTCGTCATCACGTTGTCATGCGGTCCGGCTTTCGACAAGACGGCCAGGTGGACGTAGAAGGTAGAGACATAGATGGCGGCCGGAAGTGCCATGAATACGCCCACCAAAACAAGCAGATAATAGAGTAATGAACGCTGAAATAATCAATTAGTAATTCAATTAATCTAATAATTAAGAGTCGATCGAATGAATTTAAACTTACGTCGGAAAGAGACCTATCCTGCAAGAGCTTCCAGTAGTCGGACGTGATGATGATGGCCGCCAGACAAATCGAGAAGAACCCAACATATTTGACGCTAGTTGTTGTAAACAAAAAAAGATAATTATATTTTAGGCTCGTACTTATAAAATGTTCTTTTGTTTGACAAATAACTTGAAATATTAATGATGATGCATGGAAAGGATAAATTAATAAATTGGTTAACGCGACTTGAGACGGTCTAATTCCATAGAATTGCATGTAAAGACAGTCTCGATTTGCATTCAATTTTCCGTTTATCCTGCGGTTATTAATTAGATGTAAAGCATAGACACTCACCATGTAGCCCACGTCAAACATACGCTCGTCAGAATAAGCCAAACGTACCACCTTCTTGAAAACAATCTAAATAACAAATAAAATATTAAATTAACAATTTGCACTATACCATTGTAGAATAAAATGAACAACGGTATCTAAAGGTCCTCAATGACTATTTTGAATCAGTGGTATTGATTGGGCATATAAAAATAATGCATGAATGACAATGTGTCGCTATACCTCTTCCGCTGTTCACGACGAAACTTGAGCAAACAAAGAATTCCTAAAGCGGAAAACTGTAAGAGCATCCCCTCCATCAGTGCGAATCTCGACTGCGTTAGGAGGGCGTTATCTGCCAATTAAAACATGGACATATCGTATTGTATTGAATGAATACTAAGCGCAGTCAAAACTCCAGAGCGTAATCAACTAGATCATAAGTAGGCCTAATTGAAGTTAATAGGTACGATAAATAGTTAAATAGTACCCAATAAAATTAGAAGCGCAGCGCCTATGGCAGTTACAGGCCTCGCTTTCAACTCGAGTAGAATATGGTAAGCCGTTGGCACGAGGAAACTTCCACAAAGAGCCGGCACGATGCGAAGAGCCCAGACAGGAGCGCAGCCGCCGTACGCTTTTATTTGGCACAGAACAAAACACGATTAACGAATTAATTGAGTTTAGCCAGTTTACACTTGGACCTTAACTCACCAGATCCTATGCGGTCGAAAGTAGAGTTGCCATCGAAATCAGAGAGATAGGCGGCCAATGCAATAAGCTGTTTTCCAAGCGGCGGTTGACCGTCGAAGAAGAAAGTCCTCTTGACGTAAAGAGCCGCATATTTGCCGTAATGGAGTTCGTCGAACCTATAAGGAAAAAAAAACAGAAAGGCGCCGGATGCCAAATTTATGACATTGCTATGATATGGCATGTCTGCCAATCTTACTAACTAGGCTACCATGCGAACAACTTAATAGCTGGTATGCCTAATAAGAGCGAGTACTTCGCACCACGTATGCTACGGGCTAAAACGTACTACCAGGAAGTGCAGTGTTAGCTAGAACGTGCACATTCACAGGGCAAAGGATTTTGCATGCTAATTGGCGCAATTAGCGATTTTACCAAAACGTATACAATGTATATAGCCTAGATGCTTATGAACAAAATCGCTAATCGTCAATCTTAAGATCGTCGATATTATAAATCACCAATCTTAAGTTATGTTTTTAACAAGCAGGAATGACAATACGGCTAGTCCTATGTTTTAAAGCCATGCACACATACACGATATTCCTGGGATGTCCCAACCGCCACAATCGGCTCACGAGGCTGACGAGTAACAGAGCGATGCAAATTAGATCAACGTCCACACTGACAAGGAAGGCTCGATGTTGCGTAAACGACGAGTCGTTCTTGACGACTGGAACTACCTGAGCAAATTGATAATATAGAATTTAAGAGCAAACGTGAAACGCGTGACGTCCAAACGACGCGACTGCGCCGCGATGCAAACTGCAGAAATACATCAACAGATTCACAATGAACGCCACTAGTAATGAATTGAATAGTTAGGCCTAACCTGTTTTTCTACGCACTTGTCAGCTTTTCTGCATCTTTTCGTTTGTGTTTCGTCGAACATTCCGGCACTACAGCAGTCAATCAATAATTGTAATTGATTAGTTCTTAACCGATTGCAAGTTATCTAAACATTAAACAGTCAACAATCAACATCAAGCGGGGTCAAGCCAGTGGCAGTGAGCCGGAGTGATTTCCTTAACATTAAACCCTACGGAGCTCTAGTCACTCCGGGAAATCCAAAATAAAAACGGACGTTACGTCATAGAAGACCGATGGCGGCGTCCATAAATAAAATAAATTTGATGAAAATTTCTAATCTATGGTGGCCCAAAAGGATATTAGCATAGTTTTTTTGAAAACATAGTTTTTTTGAAAACATAGTTTTTTTGAAAACA
>JAQIYI010000391.1:0-20064 GCA_034700265.1 Polyzonium germanicum | reverse complement strand
GTCAAAGACCGAGGGAGGGAGGGAGGGAGGGGTCAGGTTTAAGCCTAATAAAAGAACCCCCAGCCGACTTTGCGAGCCTACGACGACTGTTACATGTGTGTGTGTGTGTGTGTGTGAATGCACAATATATAGTGTACTTTTTGCACCCTCTTGTTTGTGAAGACAATTGAAACACGTACATTTGATATAGTGTCCACAATGGAGTGCGCAGCGCTCAGCGAAGTCTGAAAAATGGTTCAAGTCAGAAGATAGATCCCTTGACAACACACATACGAACCCCAACAGCACAGCCAACCGTTCTCTCTATTCCCTCCCACCGTGGAAACTCATTGTCACGACTCCTCGGTCGCCCTCGCCAGGAATGGGCCTGTATTCCTGGGCGAAGAAAAAAGAAAGGCAGAAAGAAAGAGTCGGACACTTTATTCAAAGCATTTCTCTGCGGTGAGATGGTAGGGCCTGGCCGCTGTGCTGATTCCGACTCTGAATGCAGCCCAGGAAAGTGATGGCCTAGTGCGTGGTCACGGACGGTGGGGCACACCGATACAAATTTCGATGGTGGGCGGGCAGAGCTGACCCGCTCGTCGGGGTCACTCAGAAGAGGGCGAGACCACTCGTGGAAATATAAAAGTGAAGTGACGGGACATTAACTCTAAGTTCAAGAAATAACACAAAATTAGGCCCAGGTCTGTGCTAGGACGACGTCAGAATGAGTAATCGCCAATCGCGCCGAATCGCAGGCAAAATGGCTGCCTGGCGAATCTGCCCTTAAGTGAGGCTCGAGTGTAGCATAAGGAAATGGAAAAGTAGGCTGGCGTACTTTTTAGACGTCAGCGATGCGAGGATTACTGGAGATGCGCTGGAGTGCCGAAAGCTCATTGGTGCAGACACATTGATGATTGTAGTGACGCGTGCGCGTCGTATTAGATGTCCAAAGAATCAAATGCAAATCAATATTACAAAGAACCCTTACGTAATCCTGACTGCGGTGTCTGCGGGCACAGAGGAGGGGAGGATCTGATCTAGGAGCGATTAGATAAAATTCCTATGTGAAACAAGAATAATTTGCGCTTGAAAACGAGGCGCGCGACCGGAAGCTGAATGACGGCTGGCAGCCTGCACTTCCGGTGGTTTCTCGGTGTAATGAAGCGAAGAAAATTTTGAAACGAAAATACGCTCAGTCGAATTATCTACGGTCGGGATTGGGCGTTAAATCGAAATCAGTTGAAGACAAGTGTTGAATTCAGAGAGGGTGGGGAGGTTGGCCCTCGGTATCCCTTTAGTTGATTTTTTTTTCCAAATATTTCCGCAATAATTAATCTTCAATAAACGATTATAACTAATTAGGTAGTTAGTGAACACAAGTTTTATACGGCAGATGCATCTCGTCTGGGTACAATCTACGCCATTTCCGATTCTCCATGGAATTACGCGAAAGATTTACCAAAGCCGTTTCGCGCAACATCACAAGGACCATTTTAGCCATCTGCAGCGAATATCAAGAAACTTCAAAAAAAAAATATGAATATTTTTTGTGCGCAAAACATATCGGTGCCATTTTTTGGCATTTTTATTTCTCGTATTTTAACTTCATCGCCAATTCATCATCATTCATGGCAGAGAAAGTCTCCAAATAAGCCCCAGTTCCGACTGACAATAAATATTTGCTTCACTTGACACTCTTGCTCGAGCAAATACATGGCTCAAAAATCTGCATTTGCTTAGCAGACATTTGCATAGCTTCGACTGCCTGTCTGCTAGACCTGTAGAAGCTGTAGGCCTACATAGTCATCATAGGTGTAAAGGCTCATGGCGACGCCTTGAGTATTTAGGCCTGGGCTCACTCTTTTTTGCTCGCATCAAAGATACCCTTCAAGATTCTGCGCGCGTAGGTCCTCCTCCTCCGTGTGTATACAGATGGTCGCCACCCCTTCTCTCTCCATTGTAAATAAGGAGCGTATCGATCAGTCTATTGACTCACGATACATCTACGCTAGCCCGGGCCTAGTCTCGGCACTGCAATGCTTTTCCACTGCCGTAGACTAATCTAATTTACGTATTACACGCACACACGAGCACAGCTAGAACTTGTTCTGAACGCTGAAAAAAAATAGGACTTTCACTCACGCGTAGTTTACTATTGTGCGCGACGTAACATATTGCGTACGTTGGAGTAGTCCACGATTTCACGCGCATTACGTACGATACGTAGTAGAAATACGCTGCCATCTAGTGACTAAATAAGGAGGCTTTACAGCAGCCGACCCGAAAGAGAGAGTCGACACTTAAGCCTAGGCCCTATTTGCATTGCAGGCCTACGATTTGTTTTCCAAAATCGGCAGATATTGCACCGTACGACGTCCATCGTAGACGATTTTCTGGCACTGGGTTAAATCAAGGGAAGTTTTCTTCTTTTTAGAATCATATGACGTCAACCAATCGTATAAATATTTCGAAGGGCAGACGCGGTTAACCGATTATATGAGCGTCGTACGACTCATTGCATCGTACGACTCAATCGCACCCGATTTCTATTCGCACTATGCGATTGAAGTGCGCCATCTTGCGGCTTGAGATCAAATCTCAAATAAGACTTGGTCTGATGTCGCATTTAAATCGCACAGTGCGAATAGAAATCGGACGCAACGGTCGTACGGTTGCGTACGACGTCGCAAGATGGACCAGTCGTACAATCCGAATTTCAAAATGACCAATAGAATTTTGTAGGCTCACAGAGGGCGTCTTTGCTCCTTGGTCAGGGGGTGAGCATTAGTCTATAGAATTCATAGTTGGTCGACTTAGAAATAAACCAAAACCCAGTTCGTTGATTATTTTAATTAGGCGTATGTATGTTGAACAGTGATTCAACTCCCTTCGTGAAAACATGGGTTTACGACCTAAACCTTTGTGTATAAAAAACAGACCTAGGCACGGCGGGCTGAGGATGCGAGTAGGTCTATGCCTATTCACGGCTAAGAATGACATCGGAAGGAGGAGAGACATGAAAAAGTCATGCAATGAACACCAAAAATGGCGTCCATTCATACACGAAAAGTAATTGAATCAAATCCTTAGGATTATTTGGGGAACGAGAGAGATAGAAGTAAAAAAAAAAGTCGATATTGAACCATTCCTGTGCGCGCGTGTGCCAAGCAGAACAAAAATAGGCCTTGTTCGATATACTGTATGTACGATATAATAGCATTTATTTATTGCAGCTCCACCCACCCTCAGCCTCAATCGACTTACGGGATTACATTTGATCTCTAGAAGTAAAAACGGGAACTAACTAGGAGATCCTAGCGAATAATGCGTCCTGCGCGAGCCCAGATTTTGAATTTCAAACGTTTCTCGCCGGCTAAATGAATTAGACCTACATTGAGAAAAACCGTAAAACTTGATTGCAATCAAAAAATCCGCTAGGCCTAATCCCGCAATAGTTGTTGCCTCGTTCTGTTTGTGGGCCTACAATAAGCGCGTTTAGGCCTTTATATAATCAGTGCACAGAGCCAATATGTACTTTATATAAAATAGCCAGTGAAGCAAAAACAACGTGCTGAGATCTGCTATGCGCCTAAATGCATATGCCCTACGAGTACATATACTTGTAGTAACTTAATAAGCTCAACTTCAATCAATAACTCAAAATCAATAAGCGTAGGGCATGCCACATTCCCTAGTCAGCTTCCACAGGAGCAAAACTCAATTAATGAAAATCGAGTGAAATTCATAGGGCTTAAATTTTCATTAAAACTTGATCGAGCGTTGAGAAAACTCTTAAGAAAAAGTTTAAGTTGGTGACTGATACAGTGGGCTTGGAAACTACATTTTGCAAATTATGGTGAACAAATCCCTAGTCATTTCTCCATTCTTTCTGAATGGAAAAATGACGGAAAACCTATCTTGGGATTGTTTCAAGTCGAGACAGCACCCGTGCTCATTCTAAAATGGAATGTTTATTTTTATTTAAAATTTGAATTTATTTGAGGAAACGTGCTGCGCCTGTCACGTGATGGGCACATCTGAATAGGGTGGTACCGTGGGGGTGATGGCCATAACCACCGCGCCGCGCCGCGCCACGCCAACACTAGATAGAGCTCAGTGTTGAATATAGATATAAAATGTGACAATTTACTATTTATTGTGAGATCGCGGGAAAGCTTCCTTATGAGGTTCATTGTCCCATGTTGAGTCTATGGGGCTAACAGGAAGGTACCCAAAGCTCTATGTGGCCAACCAGGAGTTGCCCTATACAGCATTCTAAGTCTTAAGGGGCACCTGTAAGTTGTCTAAAACTATCTCAAGTGTATTGGGCAAACCGGAAGTGGTCCACAGACCGTGTTTTATGCAATAGGGTCAACATAAAACAGGTTCATCCCTTGTGGGCGCGGGTGCCCTAGTTGAATACATACTATATAGCTTGGTAACTACGGTAACTTACAGACAATGGTTTCTGCTTCATTTAACCGTATGGCGTCTCCCCGCTACCCGCGATATATAGGCCTACGCTACAGGCAATGGTTTAAATCACGTGGGCTTATTTTCAGAAATGGGCACTTGGTGGCGCCGAGAGCCAACTGACCAACAAAGCAAGCCAAAGTGCAGGTCGTCTGTTCACAAATGATGACCTTTGAAACACGTACTTGTCGATCACTCTCTTTCTGCAATGCCCTACATTTATTTGGTCAAATAGAAAAGAAAACGGACAAAAAACCCAGTTTAGGCCTATAGATACCCAATATATAAGCAGATTTGACTCCAATAACCTTCGCTTGAAAAGAAACCGAAGAAAAAAATGCACAAAAATGGGATTCTCGTTTTCGAGAAGCAGCAGCAGCAGCAGAAAAAATATCAAATAAAATAAATTAAATTATTGTCAATGGAAGGACCGGCTATATGAGTATAGGCCTACACACGGTGCACTGGCTAGGCCTATTACGCGAAGCGCCACTTTCCAGTCACCGTGCTGGCAAATCCTCTTAAAAGATGGATCTCTTTCCTCAGTAGGCCTAGATATAAAATAAAATAGTGGGGTATAATCGCAACGCGAGGCGTGGGCGGAGTATTTCAAAGAAAAATGAGGAACAAAGTCCCGTCGCTGCGAAGAAATGCGCGTTAAGTCGCAAACATCGTAGCAGACGCCGGAATACAGGCCCAGCTCGAGCATAGGCCTAATGGCGTATTGCCTCTATGCATTTGAAACGCACTCACGATAGGGTTTCGTTATCTTGAGGGACGACGAGGGAAACCTTTAAGAGATATTTTCGTGTTTTTTTTTCTTCCCAGCTAGGCCTACTTGTGCAGGAAATATTCGTGAACGCGGGGAGAAGTAGGCCTACCAATCGTTGACGGTTTGCTACTTCCTTTATAGGCCCACGCAGAATAGGCCTACTCAGACGAAAAAGAATTCAATAAGTTGAAAACGCAGGCTGAATAATACAGCAGCAGCAGGAAAAGTACAAGCAAAACCACGGACAGATTGCACAGAAATTCAGCCATGCCCTCTCTATGCTAGCAGTAGGCCTAAACAAGACACCCTTGGCAAAAATGCATGCGTAGGCCTATACGTGCAGAGAGATAGCAAGACAGTCAGTCTCCCCGCAGCACCTAGACCCGCGCAGTACATTAGGAGCGAACTAACAGACTGACTGAGAGATGGATTTCTTTTCTTTTCTTACTTGAAGTCAGTCTGGGCGGAATCGGGTTCGATATCTCGCAAGTTATTGCGATTTCAGATATTCCAAGATGGCCGACACGTCTCATTTCAAAATGGCCGCCATCGCTCCAGCTGAAACGCACAACAGCAGCAGCGAGATTACATGCTAGCATCGTTCGATGATGCATGGCGTCCCGTCAGAGTGAAAAATAGGCCCTAAATAAAATGGCTGCCAAGTATAACAAGACAGGGAGGGGGCGGGCGGGCGGGTGGTGGCCTTATTTGCCAGGGCCCAAGCCCACAAAATAGAAAAAAAAATAGCGTTTCAATAATGCATGGGATCTCGTGTAGCTATGACTGGCTGCTTAGGCCTAAACCCACAAAAACAAAATAGCCTCTTATACGTGTGTCTCAAAACTAAATTATGCACAAACCGGTGCATACGTAACGAAACGCCATATTGGTTGAGGGGGGCAATGACGTATTATCTGTCACGTAAACCAGGCAGATCCTCTGGTCTGTTATCGCGGGGAAAATCACCTGGCTCTATGCGCAATGTTGATCCAATGGGGAAATGTAGGTGGCGCTTCGCTCGAAGCTATCGCTAAAACGTCACCTCTCCGTTTCCTGGCTCCCTGTAGCCTAGTTTTAAACCTTATCTATATTTATTATACCGGAAGTGACGTCTTATCTGCATGATCCGATGTACGATGTAATACAATGGCCTATGCATAAATGAATTTATTTCTCTAAAATAAAATAAGTCCAGATATGAGCTCGCAGATATTTGCTCAGGAATGGACGCTAGAAGTGAGGAAATTTACAGAAATTTGAATGAAAGAGCCCTCTGTGCAAAAGTAGGCCTTCGCATTGTACTCAAGCTAGGCCTATGACCAATAGAGATTCAGGCCAGTCTAGGCCTACTCTCTAGGCAAACAGAATCTTGAGAAAAGTCAATGAAAGAAAACGTCGCCACTGAGAATATGAAATAAACTTGGCCGAGAAGGACTTGTATGCGCCAATAGGAATGAGTTTAGAATTTCAAGTAGAATCAAACTATACCCTTAAGAGACACACACTGTGGGAACTGATGTAGGCCCAGTTTTATACAGGAAATAAAATAGAAAATAAAATAGCCTCTGATCGTATTCAGGACACGGTTCGGACCCGAGATGGAAAAAAGCCTACACGGTGCCCGTCGCGATGACTTAAGGGCGATTTTGATTACTCTTAGCACTGGTGGTCAACGGAGGCGTGTAGCCTACAGGGGTGAGGTGGACGGCCATTTTGGATGAAGAGCACGCTTCAAGCAATTGAGTGAAAAGCGAAAATAAAGAAAAGGGTTGCTGAAAATCGTAGGCTAAATTTTTTGATCCGATCAACGTCGTTCACACAAAGAGAAATGATGAAAAAATACTCTCAAGCGCCGGACCAAAACTTGGCTATGACTTGAGACGCGTTTTAATAAAAACTGTGCCCACATTGTAGGCTTAAGCGCCGGTCGGGCATTCCCAACAAATCCAACTAGAGTTTAAGAGCATCGCCCGCAAGGATAATTTCCCCACTTTGAAGATCAAGCGTGTCCAAAAACTCTGTCAAGTGAAAGAACCAACGGACAATTTCAAAGAACAAAGGCAAGTAAATACAAATAAAAAGTAACATTCAATTGTGGATCGCAAAGAGGTTTTTTGCTGAATTTTATCGATTAAATACTCGTAGGCCTATCAGGCACTGCTCACATGTAGGCCTAAACACAAAGACTTAGCCGCTAACATGTTGTACAGTCTAGCAAGAAATAATAATAAAAAGCAGAAAACAGACTTATCCGTCGTACTTTTAAAAAGTTGGCCCATAAAAAGGAAATAATAAAAAAACGACACAGTTGTGTGTGTAATTCAATATTAGAAATTAGATTATTGAAATTTGAAAAACAGAAACTCCTCAGATTTCCAAAGCCAGAAGAAAAAAAAGGACGAAAAAGTCTGGCTTACTTTGAATGCAGGAGCCTTGGTCTACTACCCACCACCATCCATAACCCCATGATGTCCTTAAAAGTAACGCTCAACTTCTCAGGACTTTTCAAGAAGAAAAAACCAAATTGAATTAAATTTGAGTAAAAAATAATCTGCAATAATAGGATCGGATCGACAGAAGCAGCGAGCGATGAAAAGGCCTAGAGCGAAATGATTTCTGGAGGAAATAACTGCACAATTTACCAACCAACATAAAAGATTATTTTCTTTATTAGGTATTAGGCCCTACCAAGAAAAAATATAAGAAAATAAAAATGAGAGGAAAGGACAAAATTTGGGTTTTTTTGTGGCCCATCGGGAACACTTGAAATGTTCGATGGGAAATTGTAAGAAAAAATCGCCCTATTTCAACCCTACGATGATGATGATGATCAGTGGAGAGTGTGTATAGGCCTGTAGGCGTAGATAATGTATTGCTGCAGAGCCTCATTGAATGACTGAGGCCGGGCCTAATACCCTGGTGTCACATTTTATTTGGGCCTTTATACTTCGGCGCCTTGATGGAGGCCGAAATTTGCCCAGTCTCGCTTTCTTTATGATTATTTCATGAAGTTATCCCGCGATTCCTCCCGGGACTCGTATAACCTGCCCGGCCGAATCTACAGCTCCACAGCCAAAGCACGAATTCAATATGAAAGGCAGTCCGTCCAGTGAACACCACATCCATAGATAAGATGCTCCCTGCCTACTTCTGCGCATACTAGGCTAGTAGCATGCCAACCAACTGCTTTCCCCTCACCCTCTTCATCTCCATATCATGGCAATTGGACTTCCCTTTAATGGCCGGCTAGCAGACGACGCTTGCATGGCGACGGCGCGCGCGTCAACTGAAACAGGATTAAGAATCGCGCGTCTGCGCCAAAGAAATAGGCCTAAAGGACAAAAAATCAATTTGTAGGCTCTAGTCTAGTCTAATATCGGGCTTTTGGGGGGAAAAAATGGCCACTAACATTTCCATCATTCGTAGGCTTATTGTTTTTTCCTGCATTTTTATGGAAACAAAAAACTATGAAAGAATGCCGCTTACACGCCTAGCTTTTTTTCAATTTAAACAACAGCAAAGGCCTAAAATGGAGAAAAAGGCCACGGCGGGCCTGTATGTCTACGGGGTAGCCGAATACCCATAAGAGCAGCAGCGATGGTTCTGTGCGTGCGTCTACGATGTTGCTACGATAGAGGGCTGAGGGGGGACAACGTGCGCGTCGAGGAAGCTCCATAAATAAAGGGACCCAAGAGCCAACGGTTGATATTCACTTCTTTCGCCATTAGATCTAAGTGTGCGTGACTTCCTGCCATTGCCAATCACACTTTCACTGCATTTATCGATTCAACACCACCCACGCCCGCACCCCCACCGCCATTCCACTTAGGGCGCCCTCCTCCCACCGTCCGCAGTCTGCGCACAACACATCAAGTCCGCAGAAGAGAAATAAAAAATCTATATATATGGAGGCCTACCGGTACTTGATCTCTCTCCAACATCGTAGGCCTAGAAAACAGCGTTGTTTCGCGCAGGAAATGACGTAAGCCGTGGACCATGTTCGTCTGGAAAGCGTCGGCATCCGAAACTGATCAAATTAAATTAATTCCCATCTACTCGCACTAACAGTAAAGGTCATTGCAACCGAAGTGTATCTAGAAAACGAATTTCTCTTGTCGCATACTTTGCACAAGATGGCGGCGGACATTGGGATAGCTTTAAAGACTATAAATAAGAGAACTACTGCATAAACAAGGAGGCCTAGTTGCTGTCTTTATTTTATTTTTTCCGCCATGCAGACCAAGACACGCAAGCTGATTATTTCTTTAGTTCTTCCTCTTAACGCGTTTTGATAAAAAAAACTACGAAATAAAAAAAGTTAAAAATGCAAATACATTTTTATTTTTCACGCTTCAAGCGCATGACTGCAAGCAACGAAACAATTTCAAAGCATTTTTTCTTTCATTGTCATTTCTTTCCTTCTGCGTCCAGAAACGTGTCGTCAAAAATGACGTTCGTAGCGGCAGTTGCCATGGCAACGTACGTAGAACATTAACTAGTTAGTACAGCGGCAGTAGTGCGTGGCTGTTGACGCGCGTAAAACGTAATCTCTTGCTCCCCGTGAACCGCGTCATGGACGCAACGCTTTACTTTTGCCGTGTAATATGCGCTCGCAAAGCCGCCTTCAAGGGGGAGCTTTTCAGCATCTTCTGGCTGGTCTTTTGTACGAGCAGGTTTTTCTCTATTTTGAGTCTAGCCCCGCAGAAACAATTTTATTCTTATCGATTTAAGATCTGAGGGGGGGGGGAAGGGCGCTTGAATTAACCACTCTAAATATAATGAACAGGCTAGGCCTACTTCGAGGATAAAAAAACTTGAAAGTTAAAAAATCTGCCAGAAATCTTTGAATGCACGCTTGAAAATATAATTAATTTTTTAAGTGGAGCAGAAATTCATAATGCAAAAGTACTGTTAAACAAGGCTATTTTCACATTAGGCCTATCATCGATATATCGGAGGATTTAATTTCTGCTTTTCCATACGCGATTTTTCTGCGATCTTGAGCAATTAGAAAATTAGTGCGTGAGAAGCGCCTGCACTGCTGCTGCCGCCACCGCGCTTCATTAACTTTCATTGTTTTTTCCGCCGCTAGTAAAATGGCAGCGGCTGAGGCGAATTTACACGGATATTTGGCACAGACGATCATCCCGCACATCGTGTGCCATACGATTTCCATGAACAGACGAAAAAGTGGTCGTAAAGAAAGTCTCTGCTGGGGGCCCGCTAACTAAACTGCTCAGGCGGTCCACGAACTTCTCGCCTCGCTCGAATCCGCCTTTCGCACTTCTCGCTGGCTCCGCCCATCTTTTTCTTAATTAGTTTAGACGTCGCAATTGCAATGCGCACAAATCTAGTGAACCGATATAGTACACAGCAGCCACCCCACCCCCTCCTCCCGCACATGCAAGTGAGGGTAGGCCCAGGCTAGTCGAGCGATCGATGGACGGATCGATATCCAAGATGACTGGCCAGTGCTAGGCCTAACCTTAGTGCCTCACCAGCCCACGCCGAGCTCTCGTTGCACTAGCTGCGCATGTACGCATGTAGATACGGCATGCAAAAGTACGTGTCTGAATTGCGAAACCCTGCGCCGCCCCCACTGACTTCCGACTTTTGATCGAAACGATCGCAAGATGGATTCGCGCGGATAGGCCTATAGAAGAACCACCGCCGCCGCCGCCGCCGCCGCCGCCGCCACAGCCGCAGACACTCACGGCAGGGCTTTCGACGTTTACATCCATCAGGCCTACAGCCCTATACATGCTCGAAGCAATCAATAAGTTTTCAAATAGGCAACAGAGATTTTTTCTAATTCCGTCTAATTAATTTTCTCAACATTCGAGCTTTTCTGTTTTGTCCATCCAATTAATGGCGAAGAACATTATTCCGATGAAATCAACGACATCAGGCCTACAAGTAGCAGGTGATGAATGGCGCCATGTAAACGCCGAGATGCAAGCGCTGTTGGCGCCGCCTAGCGACCGATATAAGCCGATATTAATTTTCAGTTTTTTTTAACAATTCTGACGGCCTGAGCCACCGTATCGTATTTCACATTTAGCGATTATAACCTAATCCAACTGCAGTTTCACAAACAGAAATTCATTTTTTCCCCTTGTAATTGCAGCGCTACGGTTAGGCCTAACTCTTAAGTGAAATTAAGCGTTCAGGATGCACTCCCAATGCGAATGGCAACTTTTGTCTAGATAAGAACACAGCCAGACAGACGCGTTAATTAATTTGCAATGCAACGCCAATCAAAGGAGCTTAAACGATGTCGTTTATCTTTCTTAGGCCCAAAAGCCATGAATGACGTCATTTCTGCATGCTTTTCAAATGCAGTTTCGCGACAACAAAAGTAAATAATAACTGGAGCCAGGATAAACGTGCACGAAAAGCCTCTCGATTTGTTAATATGCAACCAACAAAATACCAATATTAAGCTGTATTACATACAGCCTAAACATAATGATTGCCTTAAAAATGGAAAGAAAAAAGCCATTAGACGGAAACCAGCCCGCACGATTAAGTTGGCAGCGATTGAACAGAGCTAATGTATAAAACATAAAAGCGGTGGTACAGGCCTGGGCCTGGGCCTAATTGGTTTCACAGCAGAAGTAGCGCCGGCGCCCACCGACCTCTCCATGGACTTAAAGCGCGGACAATTCGACGACGATTAGGCCTATTGGCAGACGAGATTGAACGAAATGGCCGTAGGCCTATTGGCGATTAAATTGGATTGAATCGAACTGGAGAGCGGCGGCGTTTCTGTCCGCTAATAACGTCGACGATTGTATGGCCACGGAGAGATCAAGTGGCGTCGCGACGGCCGGCTCTGGCCGCGGACCGTTTTATTGAATGGACGAGGACTTTCTTCTTCTCCTTTAAGCAGTAGGCCTATCGGCCTCCTCATAATTCTGGCCCATCCATTTTGCTCGCATTCACACTGGCGAACCGAACTGCTGCGCCACACTGATAAGAAGCCGATGAAAACAAGCCAATCAAAAGCCACCCTGCCATGTCGTGCCACCCCATCTGGAGCATCCAAATCCCTGCTTTTCGACATTTCCTCCAAAAAACTCTCCCGTACACTGTCTAACGACCGCGGCGACGACGCGTAGGCCTAGTGAGCGAGCGTAAGCACTGGGCCTACTAGGCCTACCGTTGGTTCAATTAAGACACAGAGCACAAATGGGTGAACCAATTCGCTGCACCAATAGGCTCCATCGATTTAAAGAGGGAGTCAACGAGGTAAATCGAGTGAATGGACGACGCCATTTTGGATCGTGGCATTTCCGCTTCCTGTCGCTGAGCGCAAAGGAGGACAGCGATTGCTCATCATTGGGCGTGATCAGCTAAGCTCAACAATCTTGTGTTGACGGTGGCTCTGTAGGCCTACATAGTCTATATGTTACCAATGTCGCAAATAGTTTCCAGCTTTCACTTTTATGGTTTATATTAGGCCTCCAGTGTTTTCCATATTTGTGTTTATTTATTTATCGAATGTTTTGAATTACTGTTTCCATAATACAGTTTAATTTTATTTTTAGAAATCAGGAAGCGACAGGCTTACGGCCAATTAATGGTGTAATGCGCTGTCTATTAAATTAGGAGAACTAATGAAAACATCGTGAAGGCAGGTCTCAGGCTCGTGACCTGGATCGTTCGCCGACTTGACACAAGTCCGCCAAATTCATTAAACACGTTTGGCTAGTTCTCTCGATTCCAGGAAACGCGTTGAGGCCATCAATCGCCGCGCGGCGGGCAAGAACCCCTCCGATCATTCACACACCGTCGGCCGAAATTGCAAAAGCGCCATATTTGAGTAATTGATAGACAAACGAAGCCGAAAAGGTCAAAGAGAAGGAAAAAGCTTAAAATCCCTTCCCAGAATTTCGCAGAAATCGTTAGGCCTGCGAGTAAACTGTTGCCGGAATTCGTCTGATTGAAAGTCCATTTTTTTGCATCCGAAGGCGCTCCGCCCACCCACACCTTGCCTTAACACCTCGCCGAGACATAACCTAATAACTCGAAAATGACGTTTACAAAATACTTAAATTAGGCCTAGGCTTACATTCGCTCATTTGAATATTAATGTGCGAGCGATTTCGGCCTAATTGAAACAACTATTCCGGGGGCAAACAGGCCTTTTGAGTTTGAAGGAGGGGGGGGCGTGGTTTCTGCAAAAGCTGACAGAATGCCAGCGGCAATGAAAGGCAAGAAAGAGAGGAAAAAGCGATCTTGGGAACGGCGCAAAGATACTCATCTTGAATGTAAGTCGCACGGGTTGCCATGGCTACCGCACGCTGAGCATACACGGAGGGCCGCGAGGCACAACTTATAGGCCGCTGCAACGAGTCGCGATCACGCTCGAATGCGCAGCGTCGACGTCACTTCCGCTGCCTTCTAAAGGCCTGCATTGTGATTTTTTCTTCATCTCCACAACACGTTTAGGGTGAGTTTGAAGAGCTAGCACTCGTGCACTCAGTTAAAATGCTGTAATTTCAGAGACAATCCATAGGCACAGTGCTTATTATTCGCAGCCTATGCAAATTAAATTTCGGATCAATAAAACGAGCGAGCTTAATTAAGGCGGCGGCTTCGAGAGTAGGCCTCGCACGAAACGCATAATCAATTAGGATAAAACGGCGGGCCTAACATCGGATAAAAAGAATTCGTGTTCAATTTGCATGCGCGCACATTGAACGTGTAGTGAGTAGGCTTAGTGATGCAGCAATAAGAGCCCGCCATTAAATCGCTGATTCTAAATGGAGCCTAATAGCTATAACTAGGCCTGAACGCTATTTCCGGTGGAAATTGTCTCACCCAGACAGACGCCCACCCGATTGACTTGTTTGGAAATACTATTCTGGAAAGGCGGCAGAATCTGCTTCTGGCCTATGTCTGTCCGTCCGTCGTCTATTTATGTAGGAGCGAAACAAAGGAATTCGCGGCCCAGGAGTGAACACAGCAAACATAGGCAGCGGCAGGTCTGCAGGATTTTTTCTCCTTCAGGAAGAACAAGGAAACAAGTGAAACAGAGGAAAATAGGCCTAAACGTAATCACCATAAAACATCTGGAACATGCAGCGCCAAGGCGCACTGCTAAATTTAGATCCAGCACCACCATTGAATGCGTGTCTGTCTGTGTGCATAATCCCCGAAATTTTAGCCAAAAATCCTGCCAGCGGAAACAATTGATTTGGCAGTAATCGCGGAACTGCACGCAGAAACGAGTTACGCATGCGTGGCTAATTGCCGTGCAATTGTGTTGTGCGGCGCTGGGTGGTGGCGCCATTGCGGGTGGCGCAGCCGCCATTTCTCATTTAGTTTTGTGACACAAGCCGATCGAGCAACAGTTTCCGATTTTACACAACGAAACAAAACAAAATGCAGGCCTGTGTGTGGAAAGAGAAATCTCACAGCATAGCCTTATAGGCATGGGGCTGAACGCGTGGCGCCACCCTCTGGCGGCTAAATTATGAAACTTTAGGGTGACGCGGGGCTGAAGCACGGCCATCTTTAGAACGTTCATGCTTCATAAAATTTGAAATATTTTGATTGAAAAAGAAAAGAACCAGGCTATATGGTTATAAGTGAAAACTTGAACGGGTCTTGCCACTATTTCCAGAACAGAACAGTTTCAATTGCTTGCGATGCCCCACCAACGGTAACACCCACGACCACGAGAGTACAGTAGGGATAACCACAAATGGTTTTTCACAGGACGCACCCTGAAAAACCACCATGTTTTTAGGTAAAACCTAGGAAAAAGAAAAAACCATTTGCCCTCCCACCACGAATAATAGCTTTAATTCTGCTAGTCGGTGATTAGCTGGCACAGTGGTAACTGCACACGGAGCTTCGCCGTGGCTTGAGAAAGAAGACAAACAGGCCTAGATCTGTATTTATTTCTAAACAAAAATATTAGCTGAAGAGCGAGTGCATATTTAAGAGTCGAGTTTCTGGGCTGGGCTTAATAGTACGGAACCGACAGTCAGGGTGGTCCCATTTGCGCGCGCAAACAGAGCTGCCAAAACAAATAGAAAAAAGCCCGCCAGGCCTAGGCCTACTCCAGTGCATGCCTTCCGGTGCCATCTCCCAACCCGGCTCTCATCTTTCACTTCTTAGGCCTCTCAGTCCTCGCCTCAGGCCGAGGTGACTTCTCCGTATACAAATAGGCCTATAGACGACGACGGCGATTGCGGTTAAATGTGGAGATTTTGACCGAGTCCTCCTTTTTTATGCCCACACACAAAGCAGAAAAAATTGCATTTCGAGAAGAAACTGGCACCGAGCCCGGGTCCAGGTCTACATACGCATGCATATAAAGCACTAAGTAGCCCACCCACGCTGTCAAACGCACACACGGACAAATATAGGCGCGAGCAGACACCCAGCAACAGCTGCAGCACTTTCCGGGTCCAAAGTGAATCTCAGGAGTTGCATTTCTTCTTTATTTGGGCTTTTCTACAAGCAGGGAGGAAGAGACTCCAGTCATGAGACAGAAGAAGCGAAAAAAGAAAAAAGATGGCGGCGGCGGCGGCGGCGGCCATATTGTTCGCAAAATGAAACAGCCCGAAGTAAAGAGAGCGAGTGGTGAGAAAAACTAGAAACAGCTGACCGTCCCCCCTCTCTAAGCTGGATTCCCACTGCTCCGATACGATACGCCAATCCGTATCGGATTGCGGAGCTCCGGTGGCTCAGTGGGTTGAGCGAGCTTGCTGCTTTACTCTCTGCTCGCTCGTGGCTACTTGGAGTCATGGGGTCGATTCCCATTGCACCATCCCCTGGGTGTTGAGTTGTCTGCTTCTCCTGTTTAATAATCGGGTCGCCCAGTCAAAGTGGTACTATAAGAATAGGAAGGGGAAGACGGTTGCCATGACAACGAACGGATTGGCGGATCATTTCGAACGCGATCGGAGCAGTGGGAATCCAGCTTAGTCTTAGCAAACAACGGGTGCGTTTCATAAACATTGGCGTATCGGATGTCAGGCAATTTTCAAAAGGGAAACAAACCATGGTGGCAGAGCTAGGCCACAAATCTTTCCTCCTTTTTCTGGTGCGAACACATTGAGAAAACAAAAAATTCATATCTCTCTTGAGAATTCTGCACAACCGGAATTGGAAAATATTAAAACCAAGCAACAGTCTAGGCAACTCACAAATACGAGCGTAAAAGCAAACAACGACGGAGGGTCAAGGTGCTATTGCTCACCCTGCACCAAATACACAGAGCGTAAACTACTAAACACCATTTTATCGATTTTATTCTGTAAACCTAATTTAAATTAAGACTTTGGGCAATAGTCGCATGTAGGCTAAATCAACTAAGCCGGTTTCACGTGGACGTATTTTTTCATGCGAAATAATCGCGTCAAACCATTCTAGGCTTATTTTTTTTATTTTAAGAATTATAGTTAACTGGCCGATGGGCCCAATCAAAGGCTCCAATTGGGCAATCACGATCTAAGAGACTACGGGGACTACTATCCCCCATCGGCCTAGACCTACTTTGTCTCCGATGACGTTATGAGGATTTTGCGTCGACAAATTCGCGTCGCATGCATAATCGAGCTGCGCATTATCGAATATACGAGCTGCCGTCACTCGAGACAGACGTGCCTATTTCCATTGTGTTGACGAGTGTTGTTTGCGTCTCGCAGCTACTTAACAGGGAAATTCAGAGCGCTTTAATATTCATGTTGAACCGCGGAGAATCTGTGGCCACGATCAGATCTCGCGATCAGCCAGACAGACATCTGAACAGTCTCTCAAAGCGACGTCTTTTTCATCCCATGGACGGAATATGTTAACACGAGTGCGCATAATGGAAAGCGCTTGCCATTGCGAATGAGTGATAAGCGGGAGGGTAAAAACATCTCGTAGGCCTATTCTGAATGCACGTCGCGCAAAATATGCAACGTAATATTATGTGTGTCTGTCTGGACTCGCGCAAAGAGACGTCGATCAATTTCCTCCAATCGCCCTTTTTTGCGCCTTTTCCGGGATGAAAAATCTTGCGGCCAATTTCCCTATCGCTTGATCGATCCCATTTTAGCGCAGAAAGAGAAGCCAACGCGTTTGCAACTTGAGATTCTGCCCCATAAAACGCGCAAATGACGTCATCAGTCAGCCATTCTGCCACCTTTGACGAGCACTTTTATTTCCTTTGCATGAGCGATCGCAGCGCCCTCCAACGGTTTCACTCAAATCGTTGTTTGTTTTTGCAGCGACCTCCATCCATTAAGCGTTCAAATTAAGCGTCTCCTACGGCGCTCTGCAATATTGCATGGTTTTATTTTAAATGTAAACTTGATCGCATCAAATGATGCGATTAAGACCACGCGATTAAGACTAACGCTCCAACCGGGACATGATGGGAATTCGGGGCTAATGAAAGTAGCCGTCTGGGCCGACGCAGGAAGAAATATCCGAGTCCTGCGCGAAACGGAAGAATAAAAGCGAAGAAACAAGGAAGAATCGGCTGAATAAAAACAGCAGTAGCCCCATTTAGGCCCGGGCCGTCTATTCCGCCCGACGGCGACGGCGCCGCACTCTTTCACGGTCATAAAATGCCACTTTAATGATGTGGCCCCGCTGCGTTCAACACACCGTCCGTCAACGTAAATAATAAGAAAACGAGGTGGATTTGAAGGCAGAGAGGAAAGAACGATGATGATACGAAACAATAAGTTGTGGGGCGAAAGCACAGCAACATCAGTCAAGGTGAGTTAAGTGAGAAGTGAGGCTCGGCGGGGGGCCTTCAATGGAGTTGCCCCTCCGGCGTGGAAATAAGACAAGCGCGAAGAACGAAAGGAGCCCCCCGTGGCCGCCATTACTCGCGCAGCCGCCATCGCTGACACACACCGCCGCATGCAATCACCGTCGTCGTCGCTAATAAGCCTCGCCAGAAAAGTCAATGATTGTGGCTGGCCCGTGTTGGAAGTGGAGGGGAGGGGAGGCCAGAAGAACGCCATGGGGAGGTTAACACCCCTTAGCTTTTGAAGAAATTCCTGTTCTTATTTATTTTGGCGCATTTCCTCTCCGCAGGTACAATGTAGTAGGCCCGGCGTGGGCTCAGGTGTTTCGATCGACGCGTGGCAAACGAGGGCCGTCCTCAAAGTCAGGCATAAGCCACGCGTAAAGATCAACGCGACCGCTCAACAATGACGTCGTTTCTACGTCACCAAATATGCAACCAAATGAAGAACCTCGTTTTAATGGAGGCGTGAATTAAAATCTCCAGCCTAGGCAAATAGTCGCATCCGCGCTAGGGCAGCACGTGCTAAACATCTACCACGTGCACAGTTGAAACGGGCCACTAGCACGTGCGTTTTCACATTTGCACGTGACACGTCATGCGCCTTCTATCATGGGGCTTAATGGAATAAAAGGGGCCCTTCAGATACTGAGATTCAAAATGGCGCCGCCCATGAGAGAAGTTGAAAGCGCGTTGGATTCAGCTTAGCAAATGAAACGAACGAGATAAATTAGAAATATTATCGTGTTATATGGTCGAGTAAGGTGCTTCATCGAACGGCGGCGAGTCCTTATTTCCCTTTAAAAGGAAATGAAAACGCATTAGATGGGATTGTTGTTTTGGCCTAAGTGAATGTTGTCCAGGCCCAAATTGGCTCCACGTGACCATCACAATCGATCTAGAGCGCGTACAATTGTAAGTCGGCCAGTCATTGTGAAACTCAAGAGAAACAAACAAACAAACAAGTAAACAACGGACCCTTCTTAAGAAATTCACTCCGTACTTGTTGTCGTCGTTGCTTTCTTAAGCGAAAGCACTTACATTCTTCTTTCAAGCTAGGACTTCTGGCGCGCTTATCGCCGACATACAATCGAAAACAGTTTCATTCAAAGCCTGCTTCCACCTAGATGAAAGCAAAAAGTGAAGGTGGGTGTGCAAACTGTAGAGTAAACATGTGTGGGGCGCGGGCCCCTTGCCTCGGCCTCCTGCTTCCAGAAACAGCACGGGCCGCCCTAGGGCCACAGCTGACCGCCTGCCTAAACGGGCGAGGTCTAGAAAAAATAGAAAAAGGAAAAATAGACCCACATGTTGTACTTATTTCGTGAGGGGTTTTGTTTGTTTAGGCTTTTCTTTCTTTCCTTTCCTTTCTTCGCTGGCAGATAAGTTGCTTCATCCGTCGAAAGTAACTTTCTCCAAGAAAGTAACGCGTAGGCCTCGCAGGGGGGGGCGGGGCCTGCCGCCGCATCGTAATCTCCGGTTGAATAGAAAGCTCTTTGTGCTGCTCTGTAGCCAGCCTGCCTGCTGCTAAAGACACAGGAAATAGTGTCTAAAAGTACGAGGCCTATAAAACGAAAGATCCGTTAAATTTACTCAGTTACACGCAGGCCTACATTGTTGACGTTGTTGCTGTTCGTCGAGAAACCCAATCGCCTAGCAAGGCTAACACTCGTAAAATGCGCTCTCCAGTTGGGAGCTGTTGAGTGCTGAAATTGCATTAAAAATAGGCCTGCTGGCTCTACGTGCTGATCAAAATCACGACGTCACCCAGGATCACGCTAGGCCTATTTGCAGCCCGAGGCTGAAGCCTGCATGGACTCCATATCAGCGCCAACGTGGTGCTCTGACAACGGCCTATATAACGCGTGTGGGTTATGAACTCAATCCATTGCCTCTCAGTGGGTGTGGGTTCGAACCCCGCGTATCCCACATGGACTTTTGTCTTGTTTCCCCCACGAACGAGCAAATTGCTTATGTGGGACCCCCTTAAAAACATGGCCTCTTCTTCTTCTTCTTTTCTTAACACTAATGGCTTTTCCCATCCATACGGATGCATATAAGCCACATCGCAGTTCAA
>JAQIYI010000390.1:0-20073 GCA_034700265.1 Polyzonium germanicum | reverse complement strand
TCGCGCTGGGCCACTTATCTGCGCCCCCCCCCCCCCGCCCCCCACATGGAGGACAATCAGACAATTTGTGACAATAAACACGAGGTGACTCGCGATGACGGCGGAGATTTTTCTTTCAAACGACCGGGCCGCCGAACAACAACTTTTTAGTCACATTTGTCGTCGAGAAATGCAAAAGGAAACGCCCTTAAGGCCGCCATTAGGCCTTTGCATATGCACTCGACGATGCAGTTGCACGTCTAGGCCTAGGCCTGCTGTATGAGGGTGCGGTGACAATGCGCAACATTCACCGGGGATGTGTGTTTGTAATTCCCTGATAGGAAATAGGCCTACGCCTAGTCTTTTTCCCCCTCACACGCTCCGCCATAAACATCAAGGACCCGAATTGGCAACGACAAAAGTGAACAAACTCCACCCAGACACTTTGCAGATTCGCGCTGGGAGACGCCATATTGCACAAATGCACGCAGGCAGACAGACACAGACCTAACAGGTCCTGTGCCCCTGATTGTCCACTTGGAAATCTGGGCCTCAGTGATAAGCACTTTAGATAACGAGCCTCTCTAATCGGCTAAACGAGAGAAATCGCCTGTAATTCGCCAATGGGGAAAAATAATAGTTAAGCCTTAATCGTATGATGGAGTCATCCGTCATGGCGCATTGGTTAGGCCTATAGACCGTCAGTTATTTTTTTGCAACTCGAAGCGCATCAATGAGCAAACAGACAAGGCCCATACTCTTACGTATTAAATTATTGATCAGGAGCTTGGGCTTAGACTTGGGGCCTAATTGCGAAAACTAGTCCACAACCATTATCTAATTCTAATGGCCTAGATCCACTGTTGATATATTTTAATATACTTTAGGCTTCGCATTTTGGCCACTTAAATCGCGATCCTGTTTACCTTTCATGCCGGCAGCGCAATGTTGACTCAATGGCAAAGTTTCATTTTAACGACGCTGATTTCCGGTCTACAAGGCGTGCATAGATTTTTAGGGTCAATTAGTGCACTCGCCCCTTTAATTGGGTGCGCATGGAAACGCCAAATCTTTAGTTTTGCCAAAAATACTCATTAGGTGGCGCTGACGCTCGGCGCTCAGTGCCTGCTATGAAATTCGACTCCGCTCCATAGAATGCTCTCATAGGTGACGCGTGCTGCCCAGAGACCATGGACTATAGTCTATATTCGATTATATTTCTCTGGCGCTGACGACGACGCACGGGCAACGTAATGAACGCTGCGGATCGTGAGCCCTGAGCAGCGCAAGAACATTTGGCCATTTTTTTCTTGATGCGCCAAAGTTGCAAAGGGTGGGGACGTTGAGGAATAATGGAAAGTAACACGTGGTTAGGCGGCGGCGGCGGCGGCCTCCGTCACACAATGCGGCTCAAAGTGCGCACGTCTTCAATTGAAAGGAAAAAGTGGAAGAAAACAGGCCTAAGATGATGAGTAGGCTGAGGCTATCTGGTGGCGGTGATGATGATGATGTTGCTGATGATGATGGCGCGCACAGAAAAAGCAAATTTATTTCGAGCGCGGCAACATTTAGCAGTCACTACCTCCTTCACAAAAGAGAAACGATTACTACGTGCAGTCCATTGTATGGCGCGCAGGCCTATTTCACGCAATCCTAGGCCTGTTAAGCCCAACTTCTCCTCGAGTGGAAATGAAATGGGGGAGCACAAGTAACGCTGCGAAGAAATGAAAGCTTTAATTTGTTTGAAATTAATAAAGATTATTTATAGGGCAAACTACAAAGAAAAGAAAAGCGAGACCGACCGCAACGAGAAAACCATTAGGCCTCGGCTACAGGAAGCACGTCGAGTTTAGGCAGCCATTAGGCACCGCGTTGCGATGCCTCCGCCGCAGGTTTGCCAACGTTTGGCCAATGTTTGTCCGTGTGTGCAAAGTAGGTTGCAAATGCATTGTGTTGAGCGTTGCAATTTGCAACCAGGAAGTCAATACGCGCAATTGATTGATTCTGGCGAATTCGTTTGACTCGCTTCGCTGCCTCTTTGGGCGGCAATCGCATCGCCCTGGGACCCACGCTTGCCTTACGTGACAATCGAATGACCGAATTTCATTATTTCCATAGCTGGAGAACGTGTACTCAAGTTGTGGAACTTTCGCTCCTGGGACATGTGCAGCCATCTTGTCAGGACAAGATATGGCTAAAAGTGGGGACGATCGATCGAACCAGCATCTTGACAAATTCTTCTGTCAGCGTGTTTATCGCAGCCCTTATCGGGCGCATCGCCGCATGGCCACCCACAATCTCTTTTGCACTCAAAACTGGCTGAGCAGAAAGCAAAGTGCGCCAGATTTATCGTCTCGAGATTGTCGCAAATTAGCCGATCCCGTATGATCACCATCCTGTCCATGGTGAATGTCACCATCATGGCACACAGTGCGTGCGCCCACCAAGTCCAACACTGATAACAAGTGTCGTTTAAATATTTTTCCAAATGGTCGTGTCGTTCACGGTGGCCCGGCAGTTCAACGAAGACGCGAGACGGACGGACCGGCAGACAGACATCGGACGTTGCACGGCGACGGAGGCGCTTTCTGTTCACCAACTGTCAACACACGGGATGGGATAGGCCTAGTCGTGGCCTGGGCGCTAATTGACTTGCCCTTCGAGCAATAGGACTGCTTTGTTTGTTCGTTCTTTCTTAGCTTTTAAAACGACCAAAATGTGTTTACAATACTTGGCGGTTTTTTGGGGTACTTTTCTAGGACATGCCTAACTGACACCATCTAAATGGTCGAACTTAGGTTTATTAACTTTAAAAGCACTAAAACCTTTTAAACTAAGCAATGGACCACCTAGCGGTGTTCGTAGAACACATACGCCTAACTGGCCTAACTGGGCGCATTGGCAGGGCAGCGAGTGTCATTTGGCGATTTTTCAAATGAAATAATCGCTAATCGCGTTAAATCGCACGCCAGCCTTGCTGCATGCCTGGTGCGGGAAAAGGGGGCAGGGATTTTCCCACCGTTCCCGAATCTGAAATTCGCTAAGAGTTGGCAAATATGCGCGCCAAAAGTTGAAAACGCTAACAAGGATACGGGGAGGCCACGAACTCACAAGTGGCAATCAGCATAGCTCTGAAATTGCTGGTAATTGGCTTCGAGAGACATGGAGACAATGCAGTAAAGTACCCGCAAGTGCAAACCAAAGTGGGGCTCCCAAGTTAAATGGGCAAAAATGCTTCCTGAACTGCAGATTCGGTTGCATTTGGGGAACGGGCGTCCATTAGCGTGTGGTGAGGTAGCAGTTGGGCAGCCAGAATGCATGATCCTGAAGGAGGTGGAGATTCCCGTCATAAATAACTACCTTACACTCTGCAGTAGTCTACTGGAATTGCCGCTGCATGGTAGCTGCCAGCACGCACAACAGTTAGGCCTTTGGAAGCCATGCATGTAGGCCTATCTATACGCAGGCCTGCTTCTACGCCAACCGGACGCAAGCCTGTTATTTGCGGTCTGGTCACATTAAATAATTATAAGCCCAGTGGTGGAGGTTATTATTTCATTTTTTGTGGGCTAAATCTTTTCGTTCATCATGTGGCCTCTCTAATTAATCATAAACGTGTAGCTTCGGTGCACGGTTCTGGTTCGGCCTCCACCGACCTGCAATGGCCCTGGCAATTTGGACATTGCAAGAGAGAAACCTGCAAGAAGGTATCTCACACACGCCCCTACGGCTACCTCGATCTCCTCTAAGCGCCATCGAGGGATTCCTGGGGACTTCAGCTCCCTGGCCAAGTTCCCACACTAAATGCACGCTTTTTTGTGCATTTTTCTCATATGGATGCTGCTGCTGCTGCTGCTGCTGCTGTTGTTGTTTGGTGTCATAAGTCACCGGAGCCTTGCGCGCAAAATAATATTTTCAGCTCGCAACAAACACGTAATTATCATCCGGCGCAAACGGCTCGTTTTCGCGAGCAATTCAACCAATTAACCTGAATTTTCAGGGGTTACCCACGACTCGAGTCCAACCTTCCTCCACAGCTAGTCCGCCTGGCCCCCGCATTTTTGCGCAACGAGTGAACGATGGGAAGTGCGGCCAAGCTAACAAAGACGGACAAACGAATATATCAAGGGTTGCGTTTGGCGAAATGGAGAAATGGCAAAAGCAGACGACAAATTCCAAACTGTGCCCAGCAATGTGCATGGGGGGCACGCTAATACAGCGTATTTTATTTATTTTCTATTATTTATTTATTGATTCAAACTCCATTTGGTATATTTGTTCTGACGCAAGTGAAAAATTGATTTGTTGTAAAGATATAGTTGGCAATTTGTGTGCTCGCATAAATGAGTTTTTTGTTAACGTGCAGCCTCGATTCATCACTATTTTCAGTTTGCCAAAAATGTCGGGCGTGTTTGAACCGTTTATTGCTGACCGGCCAAATCTGTTGGTATTGCTCTCCATTGGTCGGCCGACACTTTAGACCTCGGCCTACTATCAGCGCCAATATATATTCCGAACAACCTTAGGCCTGAACATATGTGGCCTAGAAATTCTCAAATTGATTAAACGTTAAGCTCGCTCGCGTCAATTTCGCTCGGGCGATAAATCGCGCGCAATTAAACTAGTCGGCCAACATGGCGGCCGCTCTCACCTGAGCGATCTGATTGAGTTGTGGGCGCTACGCCCTTCTTCCTGTTCACATTCAGAACATATGCGGAGGCCTAGTTAGGCGCTACTTACTTATCGGCCACTCTTGTACGAGTGCGTGTAAACGCCAAAGTAGGCCTAACTAGCCCCCACGCAGATCGCATAAACCGTTGACCACGGCAACAGCAGCATTTTTCCTTGTACTTAGGCCTACATATCATTTTCATTAGGCCTGCATTTTTGCTGCTCGTTCTTGTCGTAAGGCAGCCTGGACGGACGGACATAGGCCTGTATTGGGATGTGGGATCATGTGCGGCGAGAGGGTGTGCAACTGAAAAATGCATTTTGATTTTCGAGAAAACGCCCTTTTTTAATTTTTCTTTTAAACCGACCATTATCCGACCAGAGGTATAATGTCCGCGCGACTACGATGATGATGATGATGATGATGGCGGCCATGTCAAGCCGTACATTCTGGCCTGCCCTCCTCCTCCTCCTGCAGTCAGCCTACCGAACCTACTTTTCTCGGTCTGCTTTCGTGCGTTGCATACTCAATCGAGCGAGAGAATTGCGCAAAATGCAAATCCGACGCAAAAAGGTCACGAAGGAATGCGCTGCGAGGTCACCGCGTGTAATAGGCCTGCCATATCTTTGGCAAAGTCTTACAACTAGGCCCCGTCTGCGTGCATTGCATCAGCATTGCTGCAAGCATTTATGGCTCGCGTCCATGGCCTAGCTTTTGGACACGCGTAGTCCGTCCGTCATAAAGACATGCGACGGTGATTGTCCACCTGCTCTCGCTCTGCACCTAGTGAGCCCCAAGTGTCTGCTAGCAAATTGGATTAGGCCTAACACAGTTATTATTGTTTGAGCAATTTGCTAGAAATTTGGATCCGACAATCTGGACATAAAGCTGCTTTTATCAAATCATCGCTGTCGATGTTTTCCTCCGAATAATTGCCCATTATTCAATTGAATTAGGCCCGAGCATGGACGGGTTGCCGCGAATTTACAATTTTTGTCGGACATACATTATTCATGTACATCATAATAATACGCTTACATTGTCACCTGCTCCAACTGTTGCAAACAAATAGCGCAATAGAGAAGAAGGAGAAAATAATTCTTGTTTTTCAGTCATTTTCGATCGCAGCGCCAACATTGGGTAATTTCCACTTTCCAGATAACTTCCCAAATTGGCAAATAGTCGGATGTATGATAACGCAACGAGAGCACGTGCTGAGGTGTCACCTATAGTGGCACGTGCAGTGTTAGCAATTGAAAATTAGAAGGCGGCGACATGAACGTTTCCTTTTGGTCTCTTTCGATACTTGACAATCTAGTCTAGTTTTGGAAACCGGTATGTTAAGTTGACATGCGATACGAGGACCGATGTGTTAACATACCACCAACATAGTCTAACATGACTAAATGGAACGTGTATCGGTTTACGCCGCTCCTGTTAATGTGATGTTTACGTCATGGAATGTGCCATATGTCACGTGCGCGGTTAGCACGTGAAGCACAGACACACGTGCAGTTCGAGTGAGCAGTCATTTGGATTCGAGCAAACTTGGAAGTTTCAAAAGGCATTTAAGCCTTTACGCCGCGAATAATAAAGGCGATTAGTACAGGGTGAGCCGATCGGGCCCTAGCCCACTAACTGCGCCCAAAGGTTTTCAGCCGAAATTCCAATGGGGCTGCTATGCAGCTGGAAAAGGCATAGAAAAACAAGACTCGGCGGGTCAAGCGAGAGGTCGCATCGATCGCCAGCCAAACGTATCATTATCAGACCTGTTTAGGTCTATTCGGACGGCTCCGCAAGGCTAATAGACGGCCTATTTATTTATGTAAGCCTATATATGCATACAAGCATGTAGAACAGCTAGGCCAGCCAGTGTACTCGTGTAGGCCTGCACACACACGCAACGATAGTATCTGTCGGTGCGCCTAATTATACAGCGGAATGTGGGGGCGTTCGACTGACTGACATGGACGGACGGTTCATACGAGCCAACAGCACTATAGGCCTACACGCACGCATATATTTAGCGTTAAAACTTGAAAAATGGGCCCACGGGGTTAAGCCTATAAATGCAACAACATTCCGCTTGTTTATTAACTTGGTCCATATTGTTTGGCCATTGCGCAAGGAACGTTGCGGACGAGCATGCGCAGTCGTCGCGCCATTTAACCAAAGTGATCTTAGCTGGGCTCACACCAAACATCATTATTTCGGCGTTTTGAAATGATTCAGAAAATTGTAAGATTTTTCTTTCAATTTTCATCGCCCCTATGTGCTTCCGTGAAGACTCAATGCCATAGACTTCAGCAAAATTAAATCAAAGCGTGAAATAAACACAAAAGCCTCACACAGAATTCTATGTTGCCCCGGCGAGTCACCGTAAAGCATGGACTTGAAAACTTCAAATCAGCGTGCCTTGCTTGCATTTTCACCGTAAACCTACGTTAAAGCACTGATATGAAAGTGCAATTAAAAGAAAAAACCACGCGAGCCACCGTAGATGTGACGCTGATTGCTGGACACGTCGGCACTTCCGGGTTTCGCACTGACAAATTAATGCGAGTCTGAACAGTTGAAGATCGACGCTCAAGAGGCCGGCCGATCTATTTATTTACAACAATCGCGTCTATTTATTTACTTATTTATGTGGGCTGGATGAAGACGTGCTTTTGAGACGTCTCTTTTGATTTACGCAGACCTGCCGAGAGACAGGGGCGATATTTTACGTCGTGCGCCAAACCTGTCGGCGCTATTTTAGGCCCGGGCCTATTCCACTCGAGGTACGAACTCGGGTGTCTCAGACAAACAAACAAAAGGCGAAAACAACCTTTTCGTTCGTTTGTTTGTTTGCTTTGTTGTTGCAATCCGACTGCCTGCGCGTGTTCAATAGGCAGGAAACCACATCAACATTTGATTTGAAAAACAACACAACGTCACCCACATCAAAGCTCCACCAAACAAACAAAATGGCGACGCAACGCCTTTCAACCCACTCGGCTTGGTAACGACGATCGTCTTCCATAATTGAGCGATTTCAGGAATGGGCTACTGACTCTTTGCCAAAAATGTGATGCAAACGACGTGGCCGCGACTAAGTCTAAAGCGTCGACTGACGCGCACCATGTGCTAGCACTGCAGCAAGACAGCAGACCTGTCCATGGACAGACGGATTCATTGGAGACCCCGAACGGCTCGTCCGTATCTCACTAGACGTCAAACAAACGACGTACGATAAAGCAATCAAATGGAAATTCTCGCATGCATTGTCTTGAGTAAGACGAGCTAAAGTCGGTCGTGGTTATGATACGTACGGGACAAAGGTTGGCATGGTAGGTTGAACGCAGCTTGAGACTGTCTTTCCTTGGAATTAGACAGCATCAGGTCTCGTTCAAGTTTTCCTTATAACCCTTAGATACAAACCTAAGGCTGGAGTCACTATTAGAAGAGCTGTCTCGACTTGGATAAATCCCAAGACAGGCTGAGAATACGCCATCGTTTTTTCCATCCTGAGTGAGAGAATGGAGAAATGAGAGCCTGTCTTGGATAGTTGGACACACCGAAAGGTCGCGTCAAGTTGTACGATAAAAATGGCAGCACAGTGCGAATGAGTCTTCGGCCTACTGAACTGCAGCCAGTAGTAGTGATTGCGACACGCATTTAGTGATTGAACCGACGATGACATTTCATCGGGCGCATCTCCACCCGCGCGGGGTCAACCGAAAGGTTATCGTCGAGCCCACCCAGCGTTACACGAGTGTAAAGCTAGTTATGCTGCTCGCTTTCATGATGGCGCCAATGCGACGTCGCATCAAATGGCGCTTCAATAAAAAATAGAAGCTGGATCTAGATTTACAATTTCGATCTGCTCATGGCTGACCTCTGAACTGACGAGCGTCGCCTTAAAACAAATGTAATAAATGCGCCGAGGCGACGTTTAATCGGCTCTGATTTGAGCACGCGAATTGCGCGCATTTCACACTGTAGACAGGCCAGGATGAGGCCACCGTTACAGAGGCCGTTGCAGTCGATCAACCCGGCGTCACCCCATGACCCCGCAGTCATTCGAGTCGCTTAGGCAGACCGTGAGTTATGCGTAGTCGGTGGACTGAATTGGAGGACCACCCAGCAGGCCAACGCGATCCGATTGCCTACAAGCATTTGATGATGCCTATTTTAAGCCGTGTTCAATATAAGCCTACATGTTTTCCGTTTTATTGGTTTAGTTTAAAATAAAAGAGGGGAGATGAGATAATTAACTAGCTTATTTTGTATTCGAGCAAGCTAAGCGAGCTGGACTTTAAAAAAAGGTTTTTAAAGTTATTTTTGAGAATTTTCAGTTCCATTAGACAATTTCAACGTATGTTTGACGCCGATTTTTCTTCAAATGGTCGATCAAAATAAATGGCGAAATAAAGTCCTTTAGAAATTGAAGGCTAGCTACGCGACAAGCTTAATGAATGGGTACAAGCGACAGGAACATGAAAGGGATTGCAGTTTGGAGGAAGACGCTCAATGGCTCAATTTGCAGGCTCCCTTTAATGTCATGGGGTACTTTGTGGTCATCAGCTGGGGCGAATACAGCCATGGGTCTGACGGGGGCGGCTAATGTCAACAGCGGATTCGCTTTACACGCTTAATTTGCGGGCAATAAAAGGGCAACACCAGGTTACAAAAGTGTAACAACAACACTAAGCCAGCCTCTGTGAGCTCTATGCATCGATCGATCGATAAAGTACCGGTCAATATTTATCCCTCTCTCTTCGTAGGCCTTCGTCAGGCGCAGCGCTGGCCTTACCCCATCGAGGCAAGTGACAACGGGCCTCCAGAAATACATCAACCCTGATTGCTGAGTTAAGCTTTGCGTCTTTGAAAATGTATTTTCTCTGGCTTGTACTGAAATGAAGAAGGGGCAGAATGGCTGATGTGAAGAGTCCGTGTGCAAAACCTGCCAACGCACTGGAAACAAAAGCTAGTTGGACGTTGGGATGACGAAGCCAGGATGATGGGAGGAGGGAATTGGTAATGAGAAAACGATCCCCGTGAAGATTTTGAAGGCCTGGCGGCGGCGTGCTTTCGGCTCACTGGACACGTCGGCCCAGCCGACTTAGGAGGAATAATAATTTGTGGACGCGGTGGCGCAACCGCCGCTGAGCCGCCGCAATCGCAGCTGGCTGTCCCTCCGCAATCCTCGGCTGGAAATGGCATGAAAGCCGCCACCGTGACCCGTGACCTCTCCGACGGTTCCTCTCTCTTGCAACCGGCCTGCCAGGCTACTACCGTTGCCGCTGCTGTCATGACGGGCCTCCTCCGGCCGAACGACGGGAGTCTAAATGCCATTTTAGTTCACAGTATGAGGTTGCCGGTTCAGCAAACTCGCCCGAATCAGACATTGGCGAATGGGCAGGATTGACCGGCGAGCCAATAACTCAACGAAGCAAAGCCAAGCTAGCTGATCAATATGCAGATTGGCCCCGCTAGTAGGAACTGCTGCTGGTCCAGCAGGTGGTCAAATTGACCAATCTGGTGCCCACACCCTGCATCACCGAGTCCGGATATACACTTACGAATGCGAATCGTCTGCATTTCACGCCGCCTATAAATCTGAATTCGCTTTTGGCCGATCAGGCGCTTTTATTGAGATTTGAGTTATTTCCTTTCCACCTGTTTTCTCTTCCCCTTTGCTCAATACGCTCGCTCGGCGCAGCGAGCGGCAACGCTGATTTATTTTATTGCACCCATATTACTATATAGGCCTATTTGAATTGGAGAAAAAAATATGACTTTCAGCTCCGCCTATGAATAGAGCTCTGGCTATCCACAGGCGTAAGTAGATGCTGAAACTACGAGAACCCTGAGCAAAATAACAACGAGTGTCGTAAAATACCGGTAACCAACTTTTTATCTTTTAGCAACTCCTCTAAGAAGCGAACGCTTAACCACAGTTAACCAGTTAATTGTGTCAGATGGATGATTTAAAAAAAAATTGAACTATCAAAGATTTGCAATTAGACGTAAAGAGATTTTGCAAAAAATAAATAGAGCTTCCCCTTGAAGACGCACAATCACTGATAGCGCAGCCGCCCAGCGCGTTAACTATTATATTGAGGAACCACTACACTAAGTTGACTGGATTAGGCCTATTGTTGACGGGTAAACGGCGAGTCTCCTGAGCACAACTGTTGACTAAACAGGCCTAAATAAACGCATAAACTGGGCTTCTTATTTATTTATTTGCTGAATACTAAATACATAAAAGTAAACGTAACTCGTGCTCGTAGTAGTACGCGTCAACGTAATTTTAATGAGATGTTAAAGTCAACAGTGTACAGGGTGCGCTCGTCTACGCTCTTTTAATTGAGAATTATATCAGCAGACTGCTGCCCGTTGTCAGGCCTGTTTTCAAGCCGAGTGACGACTGGTGCACATCAGCTCCCAGTGACGCAACAGATTAAGTTATTAACGAACAGCCCCTCCAAATGTAGCGAAAAAGAAACAAAATTCCTTGAAAAAATTGTTTTTTTCCATTAAAAAAAAGGAAGTCCGACCAAGCAAAAGCAAGCAAGAGTGTTCGCAACATGTCACGGCAACATCGCAAGCAGCAACAATAAAGCAAGTAGAAGAAGAAAAAAACTCGGTTGAGATTTGCCAGACAGAGAATTGAACAAGCAGCATATTTGAGATTCTTCTTCAGGGGCATGTAATATTCGAGGGTGGAGTGGTGGTGCCTCGAGTTACTGATGGACCGACTCCGACTCTCAATCTGCTCCGAGGCTTTTAAAGATATATCACAACGGCCTCCTAAAACACCCCCTTCCATATAAACACGGAACAAAAAAACACACATTAAATCCCATCCCGCCTCCTCCCGCTCTGTCTTTGCACGCAGCATATTTTCCAGGAACGGAAAAAACGTCCAGAAATTAGCCTCTGGAAGGAATGCTGCAAAACGACGACGAAGGCCGATATCTCCCGCGGCGGCATTCCACCACCATGGTCTGACGGCCCCCTCGCTTCAAGTATTTAGGCCTACTAGGCAAGCAGGCTCACATTATGTACACTTGGAATGGCCGGCCTGGCTTTATGATGAGAACCAGCGCGGCCCGACCTCGAGGTCCTGCAGAACATCCTGAAGGAGCCTTCCAGGCACTGCTGCCAGGCCATACCCTAAATCACGCATGGACATTATTAATTTTTGTACGGGGAACCCGGCTGAAGGGAAAAAACCGCAGCCCGCCACCTGGTGGTCGAACCAGGAACAGCACGGACATGGTGGCCCCGCTCAACAATGGGGGCTAGTTTGTAGACCCCCCGCCAGGATACCCATTTTTTCTCCTTCTTTGCTTCTTGCACCGCCACGGCCGGCACCCTCCTCACAAGAACGAATGCTAATTGCCTAACATGGCTTATCTCGATCTCTTCTTCGACGACGACTACGACCGTCTTCCAGTCTTCGAACCCACACCCGCAGTGCCGATAAATATCCGCGGGGAAGTGGGCGCGGAGAACGAGCGAGAGATCCTCCGCCAAGTGACACACGGGCAGTCACTCAGCGCACGCCAGCAAGGTGGACAACGAGAGCAGGAGGCTCAGGAGGACTTGTTTCCCTTTTTATGACTTTTTAAATTAAAAAGTATTTCCCTAAAAAGCGGAGCCTAATCTCTTGTGCAAGAAAGTTGAAACGATTGGCGTTGGCAGGAGGTGCCGATTAGATTCAAACACGCGCTCGCCGGCAAAAAAGCGAGTCTGAAAAGGCCAATTAACGCCGTATTCATGCCGCTGCCGACGCCTAATACTTGAATAGTCATCCAGGAACTCGGCGGGCGAAATTGAATAATCACGGTCATGATCGAATAATAGGGCCGCCTTGCGAAGCATTTTTTCTCATCTTTTTCATTTTTCAAGAGCTAATACAGGTGGCACGTCATGCAGGAATGCAAGGCGGGCTCAGACATTGTAGAAATCCTTAACCTTCCGTTGTCCTTCGCTCGCTCGGACAACTAAAGGCTCGCAAGCTTGACTGTGAAACCTAATTGAATTGTAAACCGGTGGCCTCATTCGGCCCAGGCTTTCGCATCACTCACACTCACTCGGTGGCCAAGTGACGTTCGACCCTCACTCAAGTTAAGTTTCGAGCAGCAAAAAAGGATAATTTTTTCTTCTCAAAGAAACGCGTATTGATTATTATTACAGTTCAGGTGCTTTACGCTGAGGCTCGGCTGAGCAGGCACTGCATGAGGCGCGCGAGTGAGCTGGCTGCTGGCGGGCGGCCAGGGATCGACCCGGGACCCGGCTTTAAAAGGCGCATGACTCGGCAACACTTCAATCAATGAAGAATGTGTAAGTCTACAAGACACGCTAATGAAAACTACTCTTTGCAACAGCAGAAAGAGCGCAAGTATGTATAAAAAATAAACCGCCATGATTGATTCACCAAATCTCCCCTGCAGTATATAGGCCTAGACGCCACGACAGACAAACGAAAAGCGAATTTCAGCAAACTAGTTTCAGCTTTTCAGCAAGAAAAATGTGCGAAAAACAAAATGCATTGAAGAAAACGCGAGAAATAAAAAATTTATCTTGAGCAGCAAAAAGTCAGCTAAGGCCAGAAGATTATTCAAAACTAGGTGGCGCCCATGGGATGAAACTGTTTATGTTGAGCCTTTTGAATAAAACACGGTCTGTGGAACACGTCCGGTTTTCCCAATACACTTAAGATAATGATAATGATAATGATAGGATTTCAGGTCCTGTGGACCCAATTACAAACCCCCTAGGTCCTAGCAGAACCAAGGGACAAGAAGAACACCCAAGGGATACAGGAAGGAATCGAACCCTTAACCCCCAGCGGTCAGAAGTAGAGGCGAGCACTAACTTGTTTGACGTATACAAGCCACATCGCTGGGAAAATGGCTACGAAAGCCGACCGGAGAATCAATCTGCAGCACCAGAACAACACAACACCCAGAGGATCGTGCAATGGGGATCGAACCCACGACTCCAAGTAGCTGTGGGTGAGCAGAGCAAAGCCGATAGCCGTGCTCGACACACTGAGCTACCGGAGATCGCTGCTTAAATTGAGATGAATAGAAATAGTTAGGTCAGGTAGCAGCGCGTTTCAAACTTGTGAGCCTGGCTGGATAATTGTTGTTGGGTTTCATAGGTTCGATCCTTACGGCCCATCCCACGAAGTTTACATTTAATCTTGTTTTAATTGGTTTATTTGTTTTTGGATGCCTTTTCCCATGTGAATGGGGCCTGAATAAGCGAGTTCGCCAAAAGGGTTGAAAAAAAGAAGAATAATTTGGGTCAAAAAAATCGTTAAAAAACTCAAATTTGAGCGTCGTTTTTTTCTACTCGTAATTTCATGGAAGAAACTTTGAATCTTTGACAAATTCGCAAAAATGACGGAATGTTGTTGCATTTACAAGTGCGAAAGCAGCTTGGGCACGCCGCAGAGCGATTCCATCATTTACCACAAGTTTCCCGAAGACATGGACATTCGAATGGAATGGATGAGAATCATTTCGGGCAAGAAGGCTTGGACGCCACCAGTTAAGAACATCGAGAGGTAGGCCTAACGATGAAGGCAACCGCAGCAGCGCGATGCGGTTCATACTAAAAATGCAGAAAATTACGAACAAACTGGTAACGCGAATACGCGACCACGTAACACAGCTGCTTTACTTAAGAGCAGACAAGCGGCTAAAACCGCAGCGCCTACCCTACTCCTGAAGGCAGTGGCGTAACCAAGGGGACAACGGACAAGGCCCCGCGGAGCCTTGTCCGTTGTCCCCTTGGTTCGCCTAATTTTAGCAGTGCGCGCACTGCTAAAATTGGACGAAAGACGCCAAAAACAATATTTAAAGGGTCTTCTGTCATATCTGTCCCCACATCATACCCTACATTAGAACGAAAGTTTAAGGCAAGGCTCAAGGGGGTCCCGCAATTAGGGATGTCCCGCCACCATTGAATTTCCTCATGGTAATTAGATAGGCCTATGTGTTTCTATAATGATGAACAAAACTGTAAATTATTAGAAATCTGAATTAAAATTTTCTATTTTTAAAAATTATTTAAAGATTGACCTTTCCATGGACCTCAATGTAGATATATAAGCAGAACTACAAATGCATTGACTCCCATGTTAAAGTTTGACCTCGCCATAGAATGTGCTCGCAATGAGCCGTTTAAAAGCCCCCCGGCTGTCCAGCGGAGGGATCTAATCTAAATTCCATCGATTTTGGACATACATTGTAAACTTGGTGCCAGACTCCCCCGCAGGGGTGGCGCGCCACCCAATGCGGAGCCTTTTTGAAGCCCGACTATGTGGTATGGACAGATATTAAAGGGCACCCGAGACGTTCTATGTAAAGGTCAAGCTTTAGCCTGTGAGTCAATTCATTTGTGAAATTCAGTTTATACATTGAGGTCGATGGAAAGGTCCAACTTAAAATAGGCCTAGGGCCTAATTTAAAAAAAATGAAAATCACGTTTCCGATTTCTAATAATTCACACTTTTGTTCTGCATACGAAACTGAATGATGTAAATAACTAGGCCTAACTGCCATGTAGAAATTTAACGGGCGCTAACATATGCCAATAAGGTGTCATTATAATAATAATTTTCTCGATTTTAGTCTGCGTGTATGCAGTATGCATTTCCTCGCCAAGGACTACATGAAGAAGGGTGTTGTTACTGTCTTGAAACCCAAGGCAGTGCCGTCAGTGTTTAAGAGAGCTCTTTCACCTTCGCGTTTCCCCGAAGAAAAAGTCGCCGTCAAAAGACCGATTTTAGCACCGATAACCGCCTCTTCGCCTAAGAAGGTTTGCACTGGTGAGTAAAATTAAACAAAAGAGATATGCTAGGCTAGATGCACACTATTAATTTTTGAGCGTTCAGGTCTTCGCGAGCTTTCCCTGTGTTGTTCAACGACACGCGTGGGATACTTGCTGACTTAAGTAACCACCGTGTACGCCGACATGGCTTCCATGGTAACAACGACCTCAACGCTCAAAACGTTAGTGTTGGTCGAGCTTAACGTTTTAGGCCTACAGCCCTACACTGTATTAAGAACTACAGTATTAAAGGCCGTCGAAATGTCGGCCGGGCGTCGTCCGTCTTTATACTTATGACGTCATAAGTCATTTTCCGCCCGATTTTCTATTCACACGAACCAACCCAGGGGATGGTGCAATGGAGATTGAACCCATGACTCCAAGTAGCCACAAAAGTCGGCCAAAAATGGCCGTTAAATTCCGTCGGACGTCGGTCGGAAAATGCCCTAAGTCAAAAAGTCGGAGGAAAAACGGCCCGTGTGAATAGCACTCTACAATTGTAAATCGTATAAATCCATTCTAAATCCATTTTGAGTTGAAAAAACAAATTAAAATTATTGTATAAAATATTACTTTTACAACACACACACATGTACATGTAGGCCTATAACAAAAACTTCCTACATATGCAAATCGTAATTGCAAATACAACAAAACAACTTTTGATTGATCTAGACGCACAACTGGTCATCCAATCGGCTGATTCGACGCAGGTAACGCCGTCCGCGCTTCAAACACCAGAATCCCAGAACCTGAAGCGCATCTATTTCACCGACAAATCTGGCCAAAAACTTCTGCTGCTAACTCGTCCCTTATCCGCGTCGCCTGCATTGCAACCTATAACCTTAATGATGACGCCCCAGTCCAAACCTACTTTGCTCAGGGCCCCCAAACAAACTCCTCCGCAGCTCAAGACAACTGCCGCTCCCGCACCTACAACTGGCACGGCGGTCGTAAAGCCGAGCACTTCGAAGAGCAATCAGCCGGTTGTCCTCGTGAAGAAGAAAAAGCTAGCACACAAGATTAAGCCTGCAGGCGTTGCCTCCGCGTCTCCACAAACGCAGGCATCGACGACGCCGAAGTTCGATCTCGAGACAAAATCGTCATCTTTGTCCAAAACCGTCCCTGCCATAGGATCACCGTCGTCGTCTTTGTCGTCGAAAACCGCCCCCGAGATAACATCGCCGTCGTCGTCGTCATCGTCTTCAAAGGCTGTTACCGACATAACATCACCAACATCGTCGCCATCGGCGTCGGTGAAGACCGTTCATGTAAAAGGATTACCATCGTCGACGGATCCTCAGAAGCCATCGTCTGCGACAAAGAAACCCCTGACGCTGAAAGCGCCTCCAAAAGAAAAGCCGATGAAGAAAGAAACGCCGAAAAAAATGCCTTCGGCGAGCTTGGTGGAGCGCGTGACCGAGCTGAAGCTTCTTCAGGAGATGGCGCTCATGAAGCGAGAGCTGCTGAAGAAGACGCTGCAGTTGACTCAAATGAGAAATCTGGTGGAGAAATTGAAGAAGGAACGCGCCATCGGCAGCATCAAGAAGGTCAACGCGCTCATGAAGTGCGTTCGTCGCCTGCAGGAGAAGGCCGACGACGGCGACACGGCGGCCATCTTTCTGATGGATCAGATCGGCGGCATGGACCGACCGCCTAGATATTCTGACAGCACCATTCAGCAGTGCGCTCTGTGGCGCAAGAAGTTCGCGGAGTGCTACGAATACGTCCGGCACTCCAATCTCATGCTGCTGCCGGCGGTGGCTACCATCACCTCGTATGTATACACGCGCAATAAGCCTAGATGTAATGGCGCGTACACTATATCATCTAAAACATGATTTTTTTTCAAATTAGTCAAATGCGAGATTCGCGTACCGTACGTAAAGTGGTTAATTTGAGGGATTCTCGCTGGGATTTTTTTGCAAAGTCATTTCTTGCATTCTGCCATTTGAATTGAATTGATTTGATTTCTAATAGGCGTATAGGTTTAGCCTCGTCGGCCTAGAAGTAAATAAATTCAATTGAAATATCAGAATGCCACAACAACAAAAAACAAAAAACCTACTCGATCTTTACTAGCTAATATGATAATGATAATGATAATGATAGGATTTCGGGGTCAACAGGTCCTGGTGACCCAATTACAGACCCCTAGGTCCTAGCAGAACCAAGCGACAGCACAAACACCCAAGGGATACAGGAAGGAATCGAACCCTTAACCCCCAGCGGTCAGAAGTAGAAGCGCGCTCTAATGCGATTGTATGCGGTTTTTTTTAACGTTTAGCACGACCCGCAAACGCTCAAATCCTCAAAAGTACATGATCGTAACTCGCGCACCATGTTGCAGGACGTCCTACAACGTTGTGGCGAGTGTCTGCATACAGCATGCAGTGGAGATTTAAATTAGCTCTCAGAAGAAAGTGTTCCAAAAAAATTCTGCATTCTATATCGATTTAGATTGAACGCAACCATTTTGTAAATTCACCACGTGATGCGAAAAGCGTGTATTGTGTAGAAATCCTTGCTAAGCAAGGGTTTATAAACGCAAATACACTTTTTGGCAACACAGCCAGTCAGAGACCCAATAGATGGGCAGGAATTCAACCCATCACACCCAAATTCAAAGTGGACAAATAGTGAACAATTTTTCTTTCTTATCTATTCGATCAAATAGAGGGGTTTTATCCGAAACACCCAGTAATCCAGTATATCCTGTGAAATAGTTGGGAGAAAATTTAGGACATGAAATGTCACACAGGAGGACGTCTAGAAACCACACTTGTGACACTAATGTATTCGTCTTTTTTACTTGCAATTGTAGCAGCCAAAAAGGGCCTGGCCACGACAACGGCACCGCGACTAACCCTGATCACGCCAAACGTCTTGTAAAACAATTGGCCAAAATGAGCGAAGTTCAGAAGGTGGGTTCTCTGGTGGTACAAGGCATCTTTTCGCCCGAGCCATATAAGCCGGTGAAAATATCATCATCCAAATCCGAGACGGAGGACAACAACGAGAGTCGAGATGACGACGACCAAGAGGCTGAGTCTAAGTTCACCGAGATGAGTCATTTTGTCACGTATCAATTCGTCGGACTCGGTTTAGCGGATCCCATCATGTTGGGCCGTCACTTCATGAAGAACGTGACCGACGGCGACAGCCTCAAGTGCCTCACTCTGCGGATCTGTGCCGACGTCGAAAAGATCGGGCTGAAAATCATGCGCATCATCGGCGACGCGACGCTGGAAAGCATCGCCATGTTCGGATTGATGGGAGACGAACGCGGACCGGCGGTCAGTCCGCAGGTGGTGAATCCAGTGTCGCCGGCGCGACTCTTGTACTTGACGTGCGACTACGTTGACGTGATGAGGCGAGTGCGCTCGCAGTTCGTCCAGGACAACCAAAAACTTTTGAACGCCGGACGACCCGTCTCTAGACAACTTGTCAAGAGGCTGTACAGCATCAAATCGGATGTGGTAAGACCAGTGACTATTGAAAGGGAAATTCCATACATAACGGGGATCTGATAATTCCCTTTTTTTCACCATTTTTCACAAACGCAAACATCATGGCGGGAAATTGTAATTATTTATAATTTTAAAGGGGAAGCGACGCCGATTTTCAAGAGAAAAACTCATCGTTAGTTCGATGAAGCATTTTATTCAACGATATTCCACGATAATATTTTTGTTATTTTATCTCGTTCTTTTCATTTTCTTCGATGAATCAAACGCGCTTTCAAATTCTCTAACCGGAGGCGCCATTTTGAATATTGGGTAAACGAAGCCCCGGTTTTTTTTTCTATTAAGCTATACGATCGAGGGTGTATGGCGTGTGCCACGATGTGCGCAATTATCTCGATGAAGCACATATCGTTTACCTAAAGTGAAGGTTGCCCTATATTTTTTAAAATAAATTCTAAAAACGTGGCATCTATTGCAAAATAATCTTGAAACTACAAACAATCTTATCTTTAAAAATTTAATGATTTGAAAAACCTAAAACTAAAAAAAGTCAAACTTCTTGTCGCATCCCCTTGAAATTTGTTTCATTTTTAAGTAGATTACCCGTATGTTTAATTCTTTATGCATGGAACTTACTTTTAAAACGTTCAAATATTTACTAAAGTCCGATACATGAAGAAAGAACTTTTTTAAAAATCGGCTTGGAAAAATATGAAAAGATCGGGGATCTTAGGGCGGGAACACCGTTCAGCGTTTCTTGAAAGACGACACTCAAGCTTAAGATGAAGATTACCGCCAAAAATAATTGCCACAGTACACTAGCTGCTACCGAGCAGTGCGGTGTAGTGTGGCAGTTAATTTTGGCGGTAATCCTCATCTTAAGCTTGAGCGTTGTCTTTCAAGAAACGTTCAACGGTGTCCTAGCCTTTAAAATACTGATTCGCATTATGAGATTTTTATCTCATGTCCAGTCGAAACCTTTTGTCATAACTTACAATGTATATATAACTGATTTGACTCGCTCAAGCAAAAGGATCCTTAAAGTTTAATGATAAAAATTGCACAATATGACCTTAAACGGACAAACTTTCTGATTTAATTCCAATTTTGTTACTTGTT
>JAQIYI010000389.1:0-20079 GCA_034700265.1 Polyzonium germanicum | reverse complement strand
ATAAAAAAAACATTATGTATGTTTCTTCAGTTATGCATGTTTGTTATCAACAATTGGCATATTTTACAATTGTTTTTTTCACCTTGTTATCAGGATTTTTAAGTCTTCGTTCACCTCGACAACTTTGCATGCAGTTATATGAGATATGTAAGTCAGCACTCACCTAAGTCACCTTTATTTAAGAAGTCAAAAAAGTTGTTGAAATTCATTGAATGCAAATTGAGTTTGTTTTTCTCTTCGTGGCCTACTAGGCCATTAAGCCAGACGTCATTTGGGCCTACTGGGGCCGTTTGATGAGGAAGTCTCAGCGAGGTAATAATTCGCGCACATTTTTTATTACTTTGTATATATTAATTATGGTGTTTGTTTGTTTAGCTTTTATTTTTCTTTGCCTGCTGGCAAAGGTAAATATATATACGGCGCGGCTCTTGATTTGGGGTGGAATTTTGGAGGTCATAAAGTGAAGAGGTTAATCGGCTAGCTAGGCTCGGCGATCGGCCATCACCTTCCTCAGTTCCTTGATCGAAAATGTTCGCCGTCGATCGCTCGCTGCACGACTTGTGTGTGGGTCACGGCCATTAATAGACGTCGACCTCCCTGCTCCCTAATTCCGATGTCCCCTCGCTCGTATACGACGCATCAAGACTCCTCCGTGTATCATCGGATAATTCCATCCACCTACTTAAATCTAACCACTAGTCCACGTCGTCGAGGTATGCGTGACCCTGACCTTTGTTCATTTGTACCGCAAATAGCTAGGATTCTCTCTTCCTTCTCTCTCTCGATCTCAGGACGCGCGTTAACTAATTCAACGCTACCAGTATTCTACTAATGCCTACATACAAGAATGCGCTGGATGCACTCGAGGGACTAATTAAAGCGGATCAGGAATTCATGCAGGATTAGCGCCAACAATAATTATTTAGCCAGAGTTGAATGACCGCAACACAAGTCCAGATAAAAGTCGCGTATTTGCAGACTGTACGTGGATGCCGTCGTGCATATTCTGAACTTGGCGATCAAGTCTGACTCAAGTGCGCGACTCAAGACACTGATCGGTCGTGAAATTCCATTTGTCGAGTAGATATTCGTTTCACATCAATTTTAACTAAATAAACTTAAATTTGTTGAGCTAATTGCCTCTAATTGGACATTTTGTCTGTTGGTTCCCCTTTTCTAAAAATAAATAAATAAAATAAAAATTAGTTTGGCTCGTTTTATTTCACGCGTTGATTCAGGCGAATTTCAAATGCAAGCTAAGATATGCACATGCAGACCAAGATGCACAAAGACTTAATTACATCGCACGCGACTACTGGCTACTGCCATGATCAGTCCACTTGTCCAGTGAATGTTGTGGTCTTTAATCACTGGACCTACATATTTGAGAATGTTGTGGACAAGATAAGTGTCTTGTTGGTCATGCTCATTAAATAACTCGAATTGTTTATTTGCACAAGTTGGCTTTCATGATTTCGACTTGAGGGCGCGTTCATGCCAGCAGCCCTCCCTAGCTGCCGGTTCCGTGCACCGCAAGTAACTTTTGCGTGCGAAAGAGTGAAAAGGTCGCAACCCAATAACCGAAATGCGTTCGTGTCGCATTGCAATCTATAAGCTAATCCAGCGCCTGCGGCCGTAATATTCCTTGAACACCTGAATGCATGTGGGGTGGAGGCGGCCGGTGCGTTTATTACTTTATACTTCCGGTTCGGATGATGATAATCGATCGTGACGAGATCCAAACACGTTTCATTTCCGCAATTAATTAGGTGATAACATGATGCCGACCCAACGCGCGCCACGAAAGTAAGCCATTTCACATTCTTGAAATCTAGCTTTTCCAATTCAGCATAAGCATCCGAACTTGAGATTTATTGGAAAAAGATAAATCACTAAACAGTAAACACGCAAGCATATTAAATATTTAAAAATTTTAATTTTGCTTCTCTTGTCATTTTTTTAAATCATTAAACACAACTTGACAGGACAAACTTTTAACCAATATAGTTTGATAAAGTCAACTAGACAGACATTTCAATGATTATCTTGTCTTAATTTTTGTCATTTTATTTAGGCATCAATAACGGCGGTGTCCTCGACATCATCGACACAATCAGCATTATCATTATCGTCAGCATCATCGTCATTGGCATTGGATTCTACATCAAGATCAGCATTATCGTGATTATCATTAACCTGAACAATGAGAGGACAATCATCATGTTGTTGGAGTTGCTCTTCAGGCACTGCATCCGGATCCTCGTCGTCGATCTTCAGGCTGCCCGGCAAGATCAGTTCCTCCAGCCGTTTGATCACCAGGTCCGAAACGTCTTCCAACGAATGCTAAGCGAAAGAAAGAAACGAACTTAATGTGGAGTTGGCACCAGCACAAAAGAATATAAAAAAGTCAGTCTGTACTTGTAGAATGTGAAGACCTTTGGTGGAAAGCACGATGAGCTCCTTGAGACCGTCACCCGTCATGTCCACGTAGTCGATGGACAGCAGCGGGTAGGCGAAACTCCTCTGCCTGATTAACTCGAACTCTCCGGCGTCGCTGCATTTGAATACGAGCAGCTCTTGCCCGTAGGATCCCAAAAGAATCTCGTTTTCGCCATCCATGTCGACGTCGGCCACGCAAGCGCACGCCACGCAGTCGAAATTCTCGCTACAAGAAAGCGGCCGCTGATCTACGAATCCATTCACCGCGATCAAATTCCTAAAATTCAGAAAATCTCTAGAATGTTTTATCAGGGACCTGAAAAGAGTTTTTCTTTTCACATTTCAGTCTTGATTTATTGATCATTTTATTTGGTCGACAACACTGACCAGTAGACAACGCTCACTTCCAAGGGCGACGTCACCAGAACATGAATTTCCGGCATGCAGGCCAATTGAGAATCCAAACCGTCGTCGACGAGAACGTCGATGTCCTCATCGTCCGGAACATAATTTAATCGGTCGAGAAACTCTGGTCTCTTCTGTCCACAAGTGGCGTTCAGTGAAAAGATGGTGACGCGAGCGATCGGACTGTCGTGTTTGATGTCCCACGACGACACGACCTCTGCAATAATCAAGATCAAAGTAAATCTTTGGAAACGAAATAAATAAATAATTTCTATGGATCCTCAATTAGATGAGCCCAAATATTATCGACGATATTTATATACATAGTTCCAGACATGTTAACGGACCAACGATTCCGCTGTTCGAGTCGAGCCGAGTTGTGACCGCTTTGACGTAGCCGTCTTCGCAGCCGACGACTCCCAGTCTCCTCGTATGGTTCTCGTAATAAGCAATGTCCATCCAGAGCACACTGATCAAAATTAGTTAACTTAAATTTTCCTTGGCCCAAAAATGCAGTTAGATTGTCATTTGCTTGCACTTGTCTTACATTCGTCTGACGTCGACGAACTCAGGGAAATAGTCCTGCAAATCATGGTCGCAGTATGTGTGCTGGTTCGTGTCCTTTTTTTAATAATGAAAAAAAAAATTAAATCAGACATTTTAATTAGTGCATAGGAAGACTGCAAAGTATAATATTGAAGTAGGCCTAATCATTTTATACTTCACGGTAGAGGTGGATTACGCCGTCACTTCCGCTGAGCAGCCAGGCAATCTCCGGAGCACCCGCTTCCAACTTCCAGATTCTGCATAGTTCATACATATGTAGTCAACGGTACCGGGTAATTATTTTAACAAGAAATATATGCCAATAGGCCTGCCAGAAATTAATTAATTAATACTAATTTTATAATTACTCCGTGTGATACAGGTGATATGGGATGAAGTCCAGCTTGAGGCTGATGCAACTCTGAGCGATCGACTCAAGATTGAGCGTTTGGGTTTCCTCCCAGTCCGTGTAGACGTTGAAGTATTGCAACGACAAGGAATCTCCTGGCTTCAAAGCAAAGCAAATTAATATCTCGTATCAGTTAAGCCATATATTAGTTAACTAATTATATACTCATGCGCCTACTTTACTAAACGTTATTCCCACTACGAAGTTCTTGTTGTCACATGTCGACGATTTGTTGAAGTTGTCGATCGATATTATTTCGGCCCCACCTGCCAATTAAAGGGAGATTGAGAAATTAACCCCATCGATACGATTGCATTAATTAATGACAATTACATTTATAAATATTTCAATGTTCAATTGCTTAAGAAAGCATAGGCCTGCATGCATATAAGAAATTGAACTTTTTAAATTTGAATTTTTGAAATACTTATTTGATCATGAATTGCTTTTTCAGTTTCTAAATACCTGTAGGCTTGATTATAGTTAGTATTTTTGAAAGAAAACTAACAAAGATGTTGTTTTAGCTTTTCTTGTTTTAATTTACTTTTTTGTTTTAATTAACTTGTTTAATTTCAATTAACTTTTTGGTTTGAATTTAAATATTACCATTTTTAAACTACTCAGTTTTCCCGCTGACCAGACTGGGTCGAATAAACGATCGCTATTCTCTTAATATATGCGCGCAATTGGCGATCGTTAAGTAGGTGCGGTCCAGACTAGTGTGTTCGAAAAAACATGGCGGCGGCCAAGCGCTCGAGTGGAATTCTGCAACTGGGACTCTTTGGACTGCTGCAGAAGAGGTCTCGCAAAGGACAAGAAATCGCAGTCTCACCGGGTATGTACGTGAAGTGGACTTCTTTGGACACGGGAGTGACTTTCGCGTGACAGACGAGGCCGTCGACCTGCTCGATGGCCGCTCCACTGTCCGGTTCATCCAAGTAGAATTCGACGCTGACCAAGTGCCGCAGCGACGCGATCAATGCTGTTTTCGATCCGCCGAAACTGTTTGTGAATTAAAATTCAAGGCTGTCTCGTTTATGCAAAAGGGACAATAAGAGAACTATCGATTTGTCAGTTGTGATTCCTAAAAATGCAGGACTTAATATTTAGGCCAGCGAAACCTTAGGCCTACAGCGCGTCATAACTCATAAGTACCGTAGGCCTAACGGACTTACAGAGTCAGGCCGTAAATGGATGACTGAGACGGTAAGGTGACCAAATGCTGTTCCTCTAGGCTGATCATTTTGTTGGCTAAGATAAAACAAAACCTAGAATTCAAACTATGGCTCGATCATAACACTCGAGTGAATTGGCATGTAGGCCTACATGCGTCCATCAAGGACGCGCGCGCGGCACTGAATGCATCAGACACAGCTGAGCTAGTCATTTATGAAATGCTGTGTTGATAGGCTGATGCCGAGCCTGTTTGCGCATTTCTAGATTATTTTATAATTATTTCTATTATTATTTATAATTTTTTTTATAAACGTGTCATTTTAAATAAATAGTCTCGACATTTATAAAGTTGACTAGATCTAGCTACGCCTAGCTTAATTGCTGACAATTAATTAATAGGACCTATAATTGAAAAATCTAAATCAGGTCGGTCAAAATCAGATGAAGCTTCGAAGAGATTGAGGTCGGATGTCGTGGGAGATACGCTTTGGACTAAAATTCGTGCCACAGGACCGATCACGGTTGCTCAGTACATGCGCGAGGTCCTCACGGCTCCACAAACTGTGCGTTAACCGGCATTTATTAATCGTTTGTAAATTAAATATGTTCTCGCATATATGTTTGCCATAAGTAATTAATTTGAGTGACTTTCAGGGTTACTACATGAGGGACGACGTGTTTGGTGTCGAAGGCGATTTCATCACATCCCCAGAGATATCGCAGATATTCGGAGAGGTCAGTTGAGTTTTCTGATGCAGTTTTAATCTTTAGTTTGTTTACTGAGGCTATAGATTGTCTTAATTCTAACTATTCCTAGTTGTTGGCCGTTTGGTGCATTGACCAGTGGAACAAAATGGGACGGCCAGCACCGCTTCAGATAGTGGAATTGGGACCAGGTCGGGGGACACTCGCGGACGACATTCTCAGAGTACGCATTCTATTATTTAAATATTAAGCAGGCCTTTCAACTAACTAGCTAATCGTTCAAAATAAACACCTTCACTTACCGTACAAGTGTTTATAATTCATAGGTGTTTTCAAGATTCCTCGATTCTAAGAATAAGTTGAGCCTGCACTTGGTGGAATTGAGCCCAGCGTTACGAAAAATACAACACCTGAAATTGTGCGGCGATAACAAGCTGTTCGCTGACACGACTGCAAAGTCGCAAGACAGACTGGATGACGTAACGAAACATGCATTTCAAGTCTCCTGGTACACGCAACTATCCGACGTTCCAAAGCGATTCTCCATCTACGTTGCTCACGAATTCTTCGATGTCCTTCCCGTGCACAAATTTCAGGTTATCAATTTTCTAATTCTAATGGCTGATTCTGACTGCGCAATTTTTTTTTATTATGCAACCCGAAGAAAACAAAAGCTTGTGTCACGTTGCGCGAAAAAAATTCAGGCTTCAGCTTGATGATTTTGGAAATTGAAACCATTATTTATATTGCAGAAAACCGATCGTGGTTGGCGTGAAGTTTTACTAGACGTTGGAGAAAGTGACGAAAAACTGTTTAGGTTCGTCCTGTCGCCGAATCCGACCCCAGCAACCGTTGCTTATCTGCAGGTTCGCCTTATTTTTGTTTACATTTTAATTCCGTTTAAATAGTCAATTAGTCATGAGAATAAAATTGTAACATCACAACCAGGGAGATGTGGCAGGTGATCATCTGGAAATCAGCCCTCTGAGCGGGGTTTTGGTGGAGGAATTGGCCAAGCGTGTTGACGTAGACGGTGGAGTGGTTCTTATTGGAGATTACGGTCACAATGGCGAAGGTGGCGACACTTTTCGGGTACATTCAATAAAGCCCTTACAATGGTGTGTTTCAAGGCGTGAAAAGTTGTAAGTTTTGCATTTTATTTATTTCATTTTAGGCCTTCAGAAATCACAAGTTGCACGACCCATTGCGCGACCCTGGCACGGCAGACTTGACTGCCGATGTGAATTTCGACTTTCTAAGAAAGCGGGCTCTGCAGAACCAGGGTAAATGCTGCATCATGCAACCATTATTTTGTCGCCTGACGAAAATTGCTTAATGTGAATTCAACTAAGTTAAAACGAATTGTGCTTTATGTCGTCGCGATTTTAATTCGCTATCCCTTTTCAGCAGTATTGACGTACGGACCCATTTCACAAAGAGTTTTTCTTCAGAACCTTGGCATCCAAGTTCGCCTAGAGGTAAGAGAAGTGTTTTGTCACGAGATTTCAAACTAGGCTTTTAGCGTGTAAATGTACGAGTGAAACTGCGAATTAAAATGTTTGAACTTATTTTTTCAAAGAAACTTTTGAGCAATTGTGACAAGGAAGTCGCTTCGCAACTAAAGAGTGCCTGCAACATGCTCATAGATCCCAGTGAAATGGGAGAACGTTTCAAGTTCTTCTCCATCTACCCGGCCACCATGAAAACTCTGTTGGACAAATTTCCGCCTTCCGGTTTCTTCTCTTGAGCGAAGTTCAACGTTGAAGGTAGGAAAGCAATTAAACCATTATATTTTATTTTTTCACAATTTTTTACATTTATTTAGACTACTATTAGTTATGCAAACAAATACACAGATTAAGTTTTATAATAAATTTCAATGATGAGGTAAATACGAGTATAATTGAATTACTCGTAATTTGCAAATCTTAAGTATTGAATTTTTATTCAATTCTTTATTCAAATCTTTAGTATTGAATTTTTATTCAATTCTTTAGTATTGAATTTTTATTCAATTAATGAAATAGAGCGTGTTAAAATTTGTATCATGATAACTATTAGCTACTGTTCGCCAAATTAAGAGTAAAACAATTTCAGCTCTGGCTGATTAGAGTGCCGTGAGTTGCATACGCGTTCCATTCGCTCGCTGTGCGTGTCACTAACAAGAATTGCCCACCGTTGCTCTTGACCATACCGGACTCCGCCTGCTTCACGCCCGCCGCAAACGACGTGCCGGCGACGAAAGTGCTCGCTCCTGAATCAAGAAAAACCAAGCGAAGATCTAAGCAATTTGTATCATACAATTCGACGCAACCTTTTGTTTTAGACCTTATCTAAAGGTTTCGTCGCGCGATGAAAATTGCACAAAGCGAATTGGACTAATTTGAAGTGCAGAAGATTCACTCGCCTTTGGTGAATAAGGCGATGCGGTGTGTAAAATGCAAGACCAAGATGACTCGCGACGATTTCCTCGTCGCAACAGCATTCGCCGTCAGTAGAGGCTGGTCAGTCCCCAAGACTATTTTGTCCGCTTGTAGAATTGACAAATGTCCGCTCAAGGCGTCGAACTTAATGCTGTGCACCTGCAAGTAGGAAGGAGGAGGATTTCCCAGAAAGTAAACGAAAGTCAGAACGAAGAGGATTTTCTACACTACAGGACTAGCCTGGAAGGCAAATTGTTCTGCTGACCCTGAGGACTTCTCGTCCGGGCGTGACGAGAAATTCAGTCATTCCGTCGATCGTCCATGCAGCGATCGCAGGCCCGTCCAAGACGGCCGCGTGCCGCTTCACTTGACCGCCACGTCCGACTTCGTAGAAGATCGTTTCGGCAGCGTAACCGACCAAGACGAGCGTTTTGCCAGCGATCGTCATTGTCTTCACCGTTCTAGCCCCGGCCCGAATGTCCACCTCTACCAGCGGCTGCATTTCGCCCAGCAACCGTGCCAGAGTGAACCTGGTCACGACGAACGTCGAAGTTCTCACTGCTAGAGTGACCATCAGCACCGTGTGTCCGTCATTCTGGAACGTCGCGTCAAAGTCGGCTTCTTCGAAATGGTCTGGAAACGTTCCTCGCGTTTCCAGCGCGGCGTCAGCTGACGTCAGAGCGTACATAGTAATCACGTATGCACCTGGAATCATTCACCAATTGTGCGAGTAAAGATAAAATTACAACACACGACTTAGATGACCTTGACCCACGAAGTCCTCTCTGGATCGATGAATTAAATTGCTCACCTGTGCTGCAGATTTGGTGGCGAATTGCGACGATCATGGCTTCGTTCAAGGACGGGAACACTTTGATTTGCTGGACCGAAAACATTTTTGCAGTTTCTGCACAAATGGGCATAACAAATGTCAGATCATTCAAATACATGTTCTTTTGATTGTCCAAGCGAGCGAGGACACTAGCAGACTCTAAAGTCCACGTGAACCGTTTTGGTTAAAATCTTTTGTTTTGATTCAAATTGTTTGTTTACTTAAGTACGACCTTCGAGTGCGAATCTCCTCCGACGTGGATCCCAACGATGAATCTGCAGAGGTTTTTGGCAGCCGGAAAATCCTACAAGCAGTACGTTGGACGCCAATTCGACTGCAGAGACCTTGGGACAGTTGACTCGTTGCACTAGCTGCAAGGACTCGGAGACTTTCTCCAAGGCTGCTCTCACGAGGATTGATGGACACTTCTTGACGTAACTCTGGTCGTTGTCCAAGATCTTGTTCATTTGATCCAGGTTGGCCAAAGGTCCGTTGAATAAAATGCAGAGCAGAGGGATCATTGCGTAAATAGCTGAAATTCATAGTTGAATTATTACACCAGTCCCAAGTTTTATTGATTTGTTCAATTTTATGCACGGTCAACTTGATTCTGTTGTTTTACAATTTTTAAATGTAATGTTGCCACAAATTTTGAATAAACTGGCCTTTTTGTTTTTTTTCTTTCAAATCTTGTTTAAGTTAGGGACTAATTAATACATACAAAATGAAAGACGTCTACCCATTCTGTCACTTGAGCGTCAGAACACAAAATAAAAGTGAACTAAATGACAGGTTCTAAATGGGTTCTGCCTTGCTTAATTGGGCCTTTATATAGGGCCTACTGGTGTGCTCAGTTCAAAGTTCATGGCAAGACCTTGCGCATTAACTTCGTGCAAGGTCTTTGCATCCACTTTCAATGTTTACCTCAAAGTGGTGAAACCTGTGTAGGGCATAGGTACGAAGGTTACAAATTTGTAAGTAGGCCTACATAAAAAACTTTTACAAACCATCATAAACAAAACAGCGATAAGGCGCCCCCACAGCCAAAGCTAAAATATGCATTTGTTGAGCAAAGATGCGCCAAAGCGTATATGTTGTTAGGTTGGCTGATTTTATTTTATGCGATCAGAGTAAAAGTATAAAGAAGAATAAAGATTTAAAAATCTAAATTTCAATGCGAACTAGATATATTCACAAGCTGTAATAAAGAAAGTTGGCGATTTTTTATATTTTTTTATAAACAATCTGCATGTTTCTGCTGCAGGTTCTAGTGTTAGCTTTTGCTGTAAACGTGCGGTTTAAGTTTGAAATACGCGCGCGCACGATGTGTGATTGCGATTAGTGATGGGGACGCTATATGACGTCAGCAAACGGCACTTATCACGTGACACTTTCATAGTGGCAAGATGGTGGAAGGACGGTCCACCCTGCTCGATCTAGAGTGCGGAAAAAAATCGGATGCGCATCGGCGATTTCGTCGATCGTTCGACATTGGAATCGCCGCGAATTCGGATCGCCAAGTCTCCGTGAGTGTTTTGGTACAGGTTTTGTGTGCTGGCAATGTGGTTTTGAGAGCGCTTTAACTTCTGCGAAACCTATCATGATTTGGGCGCCATGGCCTCCGCCGCCGCCGCTTGGGCTGCCATTTTTGCCGAATTTTCAAAATTTGTAATATTTCAAACGCATTTCAAAATTCTTTACGCACGAAGTGGCGCCGAATGCGGATGCAACAAGTTTCGTCGGAAATGTCAAGTTAGTTTTGGATTTATTAAAATTAAATTAGTTTCCTTGAATTCCTTGTAGAGCGAGAGGGTTAAACTAGGGCGAGTTCATTACGGTGAGAGATGGGTAGGAGCGCATGGATGGATGAGGCAGCGCATGTGAGAAGGCTATGGGCAGCGGCGCCTCAGCTAAACGCCGTTCTCACGTTCTCCCATTTCAAACTTAACAACAAATGAATTTGTGAATTGTGTTGCAGTTTAGGCCCGGGAGGATGAAGCTCCCGTGGTAGGTGTGTAGGCCTACCAGGATAGCGCGATTAATATTCTTAGGCATAGTTATTATGTTAGGCCGTAGTTATTTGGGAATTACCAGGTAAGAAATTTGTATTTACCCCTAGTTAGGCTAGTTGTAGTAAAATAAGCGTCCGTCAGTCACTCAGTCTTTCACGTAGGCCAAGGCCTACATGTAGGCCTACGTGCTCTGATGCCATGGAAGGGACCATACCACGGTGGGCCTTATGCGCGTTCACAGTACCCTACGGGTAACATAAAAACACGACTTTCTTGCCAGCAGAGTCGCTGAGCGTCGCGTTGACAGCGGCGTTGCTGAGGGCGTTGCATCGGAACATGACGACGCTACTTCAGTGCATTTTAGTTAACGGGGCCTACCACTTGAGTTCTGAGGCTTATCTTTGGGCCCAGGGTTTAAGACTAGGGTGGCTTTTCTGGGACCATATTGCGATAGGGTAGTAAAGAAGCCTATAAGGCTTGCGGGCGGGGAAGATGTCGCTTCTAAGCGGTCCGGGTCCTGATTTGTGATTTTAATTAGCCAAAGTAGGACGGTGCAATAAGGCTGTCAGCGATTGCCTTTCGACGCTAAACTTCTGCTGAGTGTAGGCCTATTGCTGATGGCAGTTTCCCTCCTCCCAGAATCGCAGCCTGTTACATCCATCCATTCCATATGGAGTTGGATCATGCTTGTGGAAGCAAGTAATGCGTCTTTTCATCGAACGCGGGGAAGAAACACGCAGTTAATATAAATGTGTTTGCGCTGGTTCGACTCCTGTAGCTCGCTTCCACCATGGCGCGGCCGGGTTAAATCGCCGGCGAGAGTTATACGCCTCGACCTTGTCTTTGTTTGACCATGCTTCAGCTATAAAGGTGGTTCCACATGAGCGAATTTTTCAGCGAATTTCTGGCGAATTAGCCAGCGAACGCATCACGTGACTACTTTTCTCGGGCGCTTATAGGTCCAACGTGGTCACGTGGTGAATTCGCTGAAAAATTCGCCCATGTGAAACCAGCTTAGTTTATGTTTCTAAATTGCGGACGGATAAAAAATGTCCGTGCGCAAAACAGACCACACTGGAGCTACCATACGCGTAGTAGGCCTAAATCTGGTTTCACATGGACGAATTCTGCTGCTAATTTCCGTTAGATTCGTATTCGAACTCATCGCGTCCTGTGAAGCCAGCTTAACTGGATTAAAGTGGCTGTTATTGTTTTGGCAGGCGACTGCAGGGCCAGCTCCCACTCGCTGTGCTAAATTACCCGTTGCGCTGAACTCATCCAATACGGTTGGCCAACTGGTTTGAGGGCAATTTGTGAGATTTATGCGGCCGTTGGCAGCCTACTTTGTCTTCTCTTCTATGGTCTCAAGTATCATGGAGTTGGTGCTGGATGTTGTTTTTCTTTTTATTTATATTCTCATGCTTTTCTGTTTTCACTGTTCTCTGCATTTACACGCGGAAATTGGCTTGGAGGAGATGGTTGGTGGCTTTTGACAAGAGACTAGACCTCTACTGAGCTAAGCTACTTTGGCCGGCTGACGGCTTCTGCTCGCCAAGTCAAGCTTTCCACACACTCCGGAAATCTAAAATGTCGTTTGTCCAATAGAGTGGATTTGATGGTCCTTTTCCGTTTTCTTCCTGCTTCTCCTTTCCTATCCTCTCATCTCCCCTTTCATTCTTTGCAGTTTGCACTCAGGCTCACCATGCGTCCAAAAAGCCAAAGACCCAGAACGTACTCGTATCTCTCCACCAACATCTTTAGATTTTCCATGTATTTCCGGTTTTAATTTGCCGTCCATCGATCGTTGAAAACACTGTACTAGGCTAGGTGGATGCGCACTCTAATTTTGCCAGCTTGGTGAGCCTTGTTTCTATGGTAACAACGCTCGCAACGCATGAGATATTGTAGCTTGAATCATCAACCTAAACCTTATGTCTATCCCTCGGTATGCGTAGGCCTATGGTTTGTCCTAACCCCGTCTGAAATTGCTTAAAAATAAACCAACGTATACGTAGAAATCCTAAAATAAGACTAGCCACCCATGAAAAAATTACTTAGATTTCCGACACATCAGGTCGGTTTTTGCCTGTTCGCACTAATGACGCCCTCGCGATGTCTGCCTATTTTCAAATGACTGCGAACTCATCACGTGACCACTTTTTTCGCATGCGAATTGCTGCGAATTTGCAACAAACGGCTTCGCATCCGTTCTCACATTGAGCTTGCGAGCCATGTGTGAACCCACTTTCCTAGTCTACATAAGTCTTATCTGTCTCTTGTTTCATGATTTTAATTAATTTTCGATTTTTTTCTTCTAGTTTGAAATTTACATCCGGCAATGCAGCTTTCGATCTTGTCATCAAGTCCCGATGGTCATGCTAATTCGCATTTGTAAGACAACCGGCCAGATGACGTACACGTCGAGCCTTCAAAAGCCAACCGTGGAGCATCATCGCACGTCATAAGAGTACTGAGTGAGTGTTTTTAGTGTAGTTTACATAGGCAGGACAAAGTCCTCCGTAATGAGTTTGTTTGCCTACTTTGCGATATATCGCCGCCCGATATGACGTACGATCGATCGATCGATCCCCCTTCCCAAAGTCCCAATTGCATGTTTGCAAATGGTGGCTGCTCAGTCTGTCCGACTTGATTTCGTGAATTCAATTCGGTTGGTCACTGATGGAGCGCACAACAAAACGACGCACAATGGTAAATAGGCGTGTAATAAAACGCCTTTCAGTGCTTGTGTTATGGGGCCCACAGCCTACACCTTGGTCACATTATACATGCATGGTGGGTAACTGTGCTGCTGACATGATTTGCGCAGCAAAGTGGGAGGACCTGATGGGTGGTAAGAACTGGTAACCAAGAAGAGCTCAACTGACTGCTGCTGGTTATGCAGCTGGATGCGAATTGAATTGAATGCGCAGAGCTGCATGCTAGAAAATAGCACAAAAGGGCCTCTAACCGATCGGAATAATGGTCCATTGGTGGGCACATGAATGGATGAGCGCGGACAAAATCTCGGCCGCCTCTCTCGTCTCGGATTTTAACTGCGCGCATTTTTTCTTCCTCTGGAGTCCCTTTGAAAAGCTTGACAAATTTCTTTGCAGTTTCAACTTTGTGTTCACTCCCTGGAGTCCATTGTCAATTTGTTGGCAGCGCACACAAAAAAAGGTAAATGTATCGATGTGTTTGCAGGGGATATTGTTGCGTCCTCCCCGCGGTCCATTGTCGCAGGTTTAAGGCAGAGGTAGAAACTGTCGGGAGGCGGGATCGTCGCAATTCGCGAACGCAGCTAGGCCTAGTTTCTCCTTCTGAAAACAAGATTCGCATCGCCCCCATGTTTGTTTCAGACCACAGAGGTGTGCAGCAGAAGTTGACTAGTTTCGGATAATGTCGCACAGTCATAGTGTGTGTCAACCTGGGTCCGTGGGAGAACTACCCAGAGTGAGGAATTTCTTCACACTTGCCGTCCCCCCCCCCTCTCTAGTTGCCTCCAATCTTTTGATTTTCTAACGTGCCATTCAGGCCAACGTTAGCCTACGGTAGGCCTATAAAGAACCATGATGTAATTTGCAATCTTTGACAAATGACCGACACAATTTGGCCGTATCGCTCATAAATGTATTTTTACTTGTTATTTATCTTGACTCGTAAACAGTTTAACCCAAACAATGCTTGGCAGACATTTAATATGCACTATTAGCTAGCCGAAATTAATTTGTTGGAAAATTCGTGTTCAACTGTTGAACATGAATTTTTCTTGAACAATTCAAGTAAAATGATGCTTTTAAAAAGGAAAATACCTAAGCGTTTTAAATGTTTTTCAATTAATGGCAACAAGAAAAATGTTTTTAAAAAATGCTGCTTAAAACGAATTCCGTTTTAAAAATGAATGATCATATTTTGTGCTTTTTCTAATTGATTCTAATTTTTTTATTAGCAAAAATATAATTATTAGCAAATTAATTTATAATCAAATGAATACTAATTCTTCAAATCATATCAGGTTCACTTTCCCATCAGTACTTTTATCCGACATGCAACGAATATCAACCTATAATATTTGTTACATTTTTTGTGGCTTAGTGGGTTGTTCAAGCTCCGATAGTGTACTGCTGACAGTCAGTATGGGTGGGTTGGGCAGCACTGTGACGGAGCAACGAGTTTCCAACTTTGTTCGCTTCTCGTGTTGAGCTTTTCTCCGAGAGTCCGACTTGAGTGGCTCACTCGAGCAGCGAGGGGTGAATGAGGGCCAGTACTTGAAATGCAATAGGCCTACATGTATGCAGTACGCGTTTTTCATTGGATCAGACTCGAGAGATCTTTGAGAGTCAGAGACTCGATTAGAGATTTTTCTTTCCATCTTTCTTTCTTGGTTCCTCTTGGATAGGGACCCGCGTGCTTCTGGCTGACACTTGGCTTATTTGCACTTACAGATAGATGGCCATTAAAAGTGGAGAAGTTTCTGGCTTGTTTGATCCGTTCAGGTGGGTGCGTATTCAGGGACTGGAGGGGGGGACGATAAACACGATATACGAGAGCCGCTTATTTATGTGTAGGCCTAGTCACATCATTTATACGTTGCAGGAGGCCTACAATCCTACATGTTACGTGAACAAGTTGTTTGCAGGTAGTTTGTCCTCTTCGAGGGCCTTGTCCAGAGCAATGTGAGAGGCTCTCAGTCTCAAGAGGGCCGTCCAACGACTCAGCTCCGATGGGCCTTTACTCGAATTCATCTCGAAATCATTTTCCTTTTACAAGGTCCTTTGTCCTATTTTTTTAAGTTTTACCTAAAGTTCAGGCTACTTGGCGTCTGCAATATATTCCTCGTCTGCTTTTGCCTCTCTTGTCCACTTATTTTGCCCGGGCATCGTGCTTGGCTAGCGATTCACTTATCAGTTCGTGGGCCGTTTGTTGGCCATCAGAGCCGTTCAATATTCAAATCGACTGCGATAAGGACAAAGGAGCTGGAGTGAATATTGAATAGGCCGGTAGGTCTATTCGCGTAGCGGTATATACAGGAATGAGGATTAATATTTAATAAGGACTAAGGATCATTTGAAGGGTGGAGTCGGAAGGCCATTAATTGGTTAGAACTTAGCCTAGCTGTGCAGATGGTGTGACAGCGAGTCAACACAGGAGCTAAGAAGCTTCACCCCACCCCTGCCATCTTAGGTGAGGCCTCGGCCTACTACTTAGGGCCTACCACGGTACTTCCTGTATGCAACCTCTTCGGTAAGGATTAGCTAGTCGTCCCTTTGTACTTGGGCGACAGGTAGGAACAAATTGCAGGCCTATAGACGACTTAGGACGTCCTCCGAGCGCGCACCTGCACTGCCATCAATGGATGCCTCGCATTTTTGGGCACTTTTCTTCTGCCCGTGTATGCGTGTGTGTGTTTGTGGCGTTGTTTGCCCACTGATTTCTCTTCTATACGAGGTGACACGGTGCAGGATGCGTCGTTTCACTCATTTGGAACTCGGCGGGACGTCCCCCGTTGCCTTTTACTCTTGCAGGTGTATGGACGAAGCTCGCTCACATGTGCTCCATCCATTCCGCAGAATCAGCGCCATGCAGTCTGTGACTACCTTTGTTGTCCGCTCGCCATTGTTGTCCATGGGAATGTCCGTCCATCCATCGTTTCTCTGGTGTGTATGCTTGGACTTACTGCCCTTCGTCCCAAAGAGAAGAAAAGATTTTGTTGGCTTTAGCATTCCGGCCTATTTGCCTGCTAACTTACCTCGGTTTGTTCAAGGGACGCTCAGCGCACCATTGTGTCGGTGGAAGATGCTGCTAAACGGCCTTGCCATGAGAAAGTGAGAAACTAGCTAAATAAGTACTTATAGGCGTGCATTGTTTGTGTCCATCGACTACGTCTAGTTGAATGTTCCTTGAATTCAAGAAATTGTTGGCCGCGTTGAACGATGGAGAAGGGATTACCGATTAGATTCAGGATCCATCATGGTTAAATTCCTTAATTTCGTTTACAGCCTGAATTTTCTTATTGATTATTTGTTTCTAAAAGATGCAATTACAGCTAGTGCAATGACACGGCCTACATGTACCATGATGTACATGGCCCATGGGGCATAATTTATTGAGAGAAAATATTTTTTGTTGCACAATTTACTTTCCAGGGTGATCACGATGTCTTTGCATGTTGCACCGCCGTATGATTTCCGTGCAAATAGGCCTACTCTGGAATTCATGATTTGTGGTCCATCGCGGTCCGTTCGTTCAAATGTCACTTGTTGGCTGTTTTTTGTCCAGTGTCCAGGTGTTCTCCCAACATTTCCGCCGAGAACACCTGAATTTCTCGATCATTTTAGAGTTTCGTCACATACGGTCCACGCGCTGGGTCCATGGAAAAGTGCCAAGTGTGGAAATGCACAATATTGGATTGCGGTGATCGATCGCATATAGGCGGAGCATTTGAGCTCGACGAGCCTTTCTTGGTGAGGACTTTTTTTTCCATGGAAAAGCGCGTTTATTGTCGATAGTGTCCATTGCCCATTCGTCCTATATGAAAGGGATCAAGGAATGCGCGCGAAAATAATGGGAATCTTGCTGCTGTTTTGTGCCTTTGGAATTTTGCGCGCGTCAACATGCATAGAATTTCTGGCCAAAAAACAAATTTCTTATTTTCATGCCTTGCAGAAGCCAGGAGTCCATGCATGAGTTGCTGCAGGTTGCCTAAGCTGGTTTCGCGTGGACGAATCTTCTGCCAAATCAACAACGAACAGTAGCGAATTGTGACGTCACGCGCCGGATGAGATCATTTCACATGGCGCGCGTTCTGCAGAGCGATTTCGTTGCGAACTTGGACGTAATTTCCGCTAAAGATACAACATGACATCTGGGTGAAAAGAAATAAGAAAATGCGTCCATTGTATTTGTTGGCGGATTTTCGCGGATGTTAATCGCATGTTTAGAATGTCGTCACGCGATGAATTAATCGCATGCGAATTTCACGGTAGATTCGCCCGTGTGACACCAGCGTAAGAGGCTTGCATTTTTGTTTTGCGTGTACTTTTATAGATTTAATAATGTATGAATAAGGTTATAACGGTTTACGGCCGCCATTTGGCTCTTGGGCCGCCTCCGTTCCGACCCTTTGAGGCCGCCCAAAATAGCGCCGCTCAAAGGCGTGCTCCGCCTCCACGACTTAAGACTAACGAAAATGCGCATGCGCAATGCACCAGGCCTACGGATAAATCGATTTTTATCGCGGCTACTTTCGTTTCTCTTAAGTTAAGCATCTTGAAAGGGGTCGTTCGGTGCAAGACAAACAACAGACGGACGGCGCGGACGTGGGTCGCATGCGGTGTCGGAAGTGGTCCACTCGAGCTGGCCCTCGTCGACTCGAGTTGGCGCAGCACTCACGAGTCCAAGTGGAAGTCCGGACGGGGGTGGGCCCGGTGGGGTAGCCCTAGGAAGGCGATGCTGGATGGAGTGGGCCAGTGAGGCCTTCTTCGGCTGCGCTTGATCCGCTGGTGTCGCTCGCAGCGTCCACCTAGAGGCCTAGACATTAAGGTTTCGTTTTAGTTCGCCATTGTCAACTACTTTACCTGCACATCAAGCACGGTTAACCCTGCACGCGCTTGTCGCACTCGGACTGTTAGTAACATTATTATTTTATGTTGTGGCCACACCGCGTAAACAACTCGTAATTTCTGAATAATTGAAAGCAATAACTGAAATTATGATCACCCTGTAGAGCAATTCATGCTCACCTTGTATGTTAATTTCTGCGAAATTGACAAAAGAACCAACCAATTGTAGGCCTGCATGTACATGTATAGTCAATCTGTAACTCATCGGCTACTTTTAGCCATAAATAAGAACTAGGCTGGTAGCGTGTAGTGCAAATAATAGTCCGAGCGAGAGTATCGCTTGACATCGCTTAACGAGCGCCGAGAGAAGCACGTGCAACATCGCTCGCAACAAAACTATGTTTAGTTTTTATACATTTTTGGGAGGTTTTGGGCTGCATCACTATAGAAATCTGCAGACAATGTAAAGGCGCACAATAGAACAGGCTAGTAGTAGCAAGTAAGCAAATGCGAGTCATTTTTCGCTCGTTATCTCTGCATGTTAACCATGTTTGTGTGCGTTTAAGGGGCTAGGGGGGGAGGGGGTTAAATGGCCGACTTCCTGTTCGTGCGGTGCCCGATCGGTTCCACTTCCGTCGTCGTCTGAATTATGGATTCATGATCAGTTCGAGGGATTACTGTTTTACGGATGCGAGGGGTTGCCAGGAGGCCTATGGAAGCATTGTGCGTGGCAATATGTGCAACGACAGACAGACAGCCATTGTCTGATGTCATATTTTTTTATTTTTATTTCTATTCCCTGGCTATAATAATATCTTTTTATGTTCGCATGGTCTGTGTGTGCGTGCGCGCGTTTATATTAGGTCTCCAACTGACTTCATGTCTTATTTGGCCATATATTCATTGCCACTGCCTCCCCTCTAGCCGGTTTCTTCTCGAAGGCCTATTGAACACGCGTGCGGTTAGGCCTAGCGCCATGTTCGATTCGATCTCTTTCTTTCTTCTCAGCTGATTGATTGTTTGTTGTTCCCCCCTCATCAGTTTCCCCGTCCACCCCCACCGCCGACCGTAGGCTTATGGTTTAACCCGAAGCTTATTGTTTCGGCTGGATTTACATAATAAACACCAGCGACTTCCTCTGCGTTCGCACGGGTGGGAGCAGTTTAGGGGAAAACACGTGTTCGGAATTTATCGAACTTCCTTTTTGGTGGGTATTTTTGTTAAAAAAAACTCCACATTTTAAGAAAATAACAAGTGCAAGAGAAAAAACGCGTTTTTAAAAAGCAAACTTTCTGCCCCTGGCGCCCCTCCTACGGCAAAACGCGACGCTTCATAGCGAGTGGCCCGGTAGCTGAACAGGGGCGCGTTTCTCGACATGCGGTCGACGCGCGACATGGTCGAGCCACGCCCATTTTTGGTAGCCACGTGACCAAAATGGGCGTGGCTCGACCAAAATGGGAAAAGAAGCGTTTCTCGACATTTTTTTTGGTCGATGTTGACGTCACAGTGACGTTTTGGTCGAGCAATTTGTCGTCTGCTAGCTCGACCAAATGAAAGCCGTCGAGCGTCGAGC
>JAQIYI010000388.1:0-20105 GCA_034700265.1 Polyzonium germanicum | reverse complement strand
ATGCATCAACCTTGATCCAAAGCAAGGCCGACATGTTGGTCTTGTAATTTGTGTGGGTTGGTTTAGGCCCATTTTGTTAATTCCTTACCCGTAGGCTAGAGAGGTCCATCAAGCAAGCTTAAAAAACTTATTTTAGATGTTTTTATTTTTTGTCAATCTTTTACCTCCACGCTGGGAATAATTAATTGTTTCTAGACTGTTATACCTGGAATTAATGATGAGATAGGAGGACGAGCGGCAGGGGATAAGACTATGCTAGCCATTAGTAGATTTATTAGGCCTACACTCAAGACTTCTTATGGATGTGGGTGAGCTTCTTGAATTCTTCCCCCTTGAGGCTCCATGTCCCACGACTCCCACCTACTCACTTTCCCTACCGCGTAATTATGACTTATGACGAGCAGGAGGTTGGCCATTCAAGGCCAAGTTCTTGTGTCCAGTAAACAACTAAACATGTCTACCTAGTTCACACACACACCCCTCTACAGGTAGGTTGTTGTAGAAAACTAGAAATTATTGTTTTACAGCCTAGGTACTCTCAATGGTCTCCACCAGGGGTGTTGCACTTGTCCAAAATCGGCCGTCCTTATGCTGTCTACTTGAAAGGCATTAGTGATTCCAGCCTTAGGTTCGTATTCCTATTATAACGAACGCTCAAGCACTCCGTGAAACAAAACTAAACTAAATTCTAGTCACAAGTCACGGATTTTGTTCCCAAAGTCATAGGCCTATAAGGTGGCTAAGGAGTTATGACGCGTTCAAGTCTAACCTTGCAGTCCTGCAGCATATCGAACTAAATCGTGACTTGAATAGGGATAGGGACTGCCAGCCTTAACACGAATACATGTAGGTGTAGGCCTATATGTAGGCCTAAAGATGGGTTGCCCTAGGCCCAACGAATAAACGATGACTTGCTGATATAGGCCTAGGTCCTATAATATAATCTTTGATTTGACAACAACCTAATTTGATCGCTCTTTTGAATGCTGGCCACGACACTTCCAAGTCTTCTAGGCCTAAACTCTCTTTTTAATTCAATTCAATCGCTTAACTCTTCGTTTTTTATTTTATGTGGGAAATTCCTTCACGTCAGTTGGGTCTCCTGGGTGATGTTTGGGAAAATCCATTTTTTTCAGGTGTTATGAGGTTGGGCCTAGCTGCTTGACTTGAAAAATCGGGAAGAAAATTAAGAAATAATTATTAGTGCCTAATATACTCTTATTACTCTTATGTAGCTATTCCTGTCGATTTAGGCCTATGATAATGTTGGTAAAATTTTCAATGCAGCAACAATAATCTTTGCAGTCGGATATTTTGTTGTAGGCCTATTAGGTCTAGCGACTATTAGACCTATTAGTCGAATTCTCTGGTCACGTGGCATCAGTGCAAGGTACAGCTGATTACCTCGAAATAAAACAAAAATGCGGCAAGATTAGGTCTATGTGGGCCTAAAATGCGATTAATAAACTAGACTGACTTTGTCAAAAAAAAGATTTTTTTCGCTTGGTCTTAAACAAAATAGCCCACGGTACCTATAGGGTTGGAGGATTTAGAAATTCAGCTATAATTCCTAGATTTTTCTCTTTGAAAGTCATTTCTCAAGCTTTAAGCTTAGGCTTAATACGCCTACTAGGCCTAAGAGGTGTGAAGACTTAAAAAAAAAAGTATGCAAGAAAAAAATATGCACATTAAAAGCATCGCGTGTTTTCTTGCCTAGGCGGCTAGGCGTTATCGAAATTCACCTCTATTAAGGGCCAATCACCTTAGAATAACGTCTTTACTGTAGAAAGACTAAGTGTGGATTCCCGCCAGACGCTATTGCGCCGCGCTACAGTGGCCCTGAGCGCTACAAAAACGTCATGAAATGGTGCGTTCGGTTCCCACCAGCCAACGCTATGTGGCGACGGAATGTGATTACGTGAAATGTGTGTCATCATGACGAATCATTCTCAAATCCAAAATGGTGTCGTCATGCTGCGTTTTTATTGGCTGCGTTGCCAACGCTAGACGGCAAATATCAAACTTTCTTTGCGCTCGACTGCAAATTTCTTTGCGTTATGACGCCACTTCCGGCAATTGCGTCGGGCGTAAGCTTGGTGGGAATCCCCACTAATGCGTTGTGACGTCAGGGAAGGCGTAGAAAAGCGCAGGGAAGGTTTTTTTCAATTTTTTGTTAAAAATCCCGGTCATCCTGGGCCGCCATATAATAATTTTATGTATTCGGAACGCGTTTGCGGACGGTGCACTTTCACGTAGACCGGAGCTACCATAGATCGAATTAAAATTACAGAAGCACACTTCCGGTTGTGCTTAAAATTGATGGCCTTCAAAAATGCTATTTAGGCCTACATATTTTTTTCTGAATAATAGGCCTAGTGCACTTTAATTTCCAAGTTTTTTCTAAAAGCACGTCTAGGCCTAATGAATTAAATTTTTAATTCTGACATGTCGCCTATATTGACCTTTTTCTTGTGGGCGTGGCTTCTTCGTCTCATGGCAGCCATTGTGATCGAACTCTTAATTTCAGGTAAACATTCGCGTGTGCACTGTGCATTCTTGAAGATTGCACTTCCAATGTTTTATGCAATGCAAAATATGGAAATTCTCGCGTGAAAAAGGCTGACTTGAGAGTAAGATAAGCTCAAGTCGGTGGATAAGAGTAAGCCTAGTGATACTGGCCTTATGGTTGGATAATATCATTATTAATATGCTGCATTGCTGCTACTAGCCTAGTACGGGCAATCTGGGCATGTTTTGTTTATTTTTAACCTCGCCAAAGTGTATCCATTGTTGTTTGAGCCTGCTCTTTTCCGCGAAGAGATTTGTTGGATCAACAATGGACGCAAATAGGCTACAAGCTCACTCAAGACATGTTTGCATGTTTCTTTCTTCTCTAACATTGTAAGCTCTTGCTTTTAGATTTATAAAAAAAACTCGCGATCAAGATTTAGGAAGGGAGGCGGGGGCGGTCACAAGTGTCAAGGATTGGAATTTCAAACATTTTGGAAAGTGACGAGAAATTATAAGTTATAACCAGGGAGGTGGATGGGGTTATAACCACAATAACACTTTGCCAAGTGCGAACGCTCGATCGCAATTGGCATTTCAATTAAATTCGCCTATTCGACATGTTTTCGTTTTTGCCTCTCGCCTGCATGTTTTAGCCAACTTTGAACTGCATGAAACGTTGTTCAAAACGTGCTTTTCATTAGGTTAGGCCTATGATTTGTTGGCCTATACAACACCATACATTGAAGTTTGTCATGTAGGCGCCTTTGGCACACGAAAACGATTGTTTGAAAATTGAAATTACAAGTCTGACACTAGTTTACATGTTGGCGGTCTGCGCGATTCAATATGAAACTCACGATGACTTCATGCAACGTCCATGAAGCCTCAAATTTCAGGCGCCTACTGGCGAATTACATGTGTGCAAGAACACTGGCCTTGCGTGCGTGAAAGTAATGCAAATTATTTATTTTTCTAAGCTTATCTGAGAAGGTTAGGCCTACTATTAATGTAGGCCTACATTGTACGATTACAATGGATGTATTTTGGCCTGGGTTGTAGGCCGTTCATGAAGGGGAGACACGATTAAGAAATGTAATTTAGCTGAATTTTAGGCTAGCCCGGGCTTATTTATTTATTTTATTTGTACCATTAAGTGTGCCATCTGGCAAGCCCAATTGCAGGCATTATTAGCCCTTTCAATTAGGCCTTCTTAGTTATACATTGTACATATTAAACATTCACGTTAAATTGTTTATGTATTTTTTCATGATTTAACTAGCATATTTCATTATTTATAAAATATTTTAATAACAGATTGTAATTAATTCTATTAATTAGGCCTAGCATGCCGCACCCATGGTTTGTTTAAAAAATGTCGTTGAGTTAACCTACTTGAAAAAGAAGAGCGGTTAAAATTGTAATTAGGCATTTAACTATTTTCTTATTTTCATTTTTATAGGACAAGTTGTCCCATCGCAGTAGCAGCAACCACAGCAATCACAGCTCGCCATTGGGCGATCGAAAAGACGGCAGCTTGTCATCAAACTCCAGCAGCGTAAATAAACTTTAATCATAATTGAAAAAATACCTATGTATTAGGCTAGGCCTAGGTATATTTAGTATTTAGGATGAGAGTCGAGGCTTTGGCTGTTTTAATGCAGGCTAATAAATTATATCCACAACGTTTATTGTATTTTAATTTTGAAATTTGCTAGACGGCGCCTAGAGAGAGTCCGATCACGCTGACTCCGCCGTTGACGCCGCTTCCGAGACCAGCCAGTCCCAGCAACAGCACCGACAACGGCAACGATAATCATCACGGCCAATCCAACGGAAACGGAAACGCGCTCAACTTGAACATGACCGCTCAACAGATGAGAGCCATGCTGGCCAATCGCAAGAAGTACGACCCAAAGAAGGAGGCCATGGACCTGCGCAAAAAACACGAAATCATTCAGCAAATGTGAAACGCTCCCGCTGGTAAAGCTATAGTTTCCGCTCTTATCTGCAAGCTAGGACATTTGTTCCTTCTTTCCAAAAAAAATTAATAACAATAGCATAAATAATCATCATTTAAAAAAAATTCATTAATTTTAAATTTTGAGAAAAAAAATGTAGCAAGACATATGCGCGCAGCCAGTATATTAATAATTTTAATAACGTTAAATGAAATAACTAATAACTAGCGCTAATAATTTAGTGTTCAATTTAAGCCAAACTAAAATGAAGTAAAATTCAACAAAGCTATTTAGCTCCCCCCCCATCCCATATTTAGTGTAAACTCGACTAGCTGTTATCAAAATGGCTGTGCCATTGTTATCTCGTGCGATAAACCTAAGCCATATCATGTAATTTTGTTTTGATCATATCCTAAACTCTGCCGAAAGTCTTGTTGAAGTTTACATTTTGCCAAGTTTCTTGAATCCAGACTCAGCTCATATCAAGCAGTTTGATTTCTGAATTCTCGATTCTGGTTTCAAGAGGTTTTAGTCCTGGATTTCAAGATTATTTTCTATTTCAACTAGGCCTAAATGGATTTCTAACAAGACACGGCGTGTGAACTTCCGAGTTAAACTACCACTATTTTCAAGCTTCCCATCCCCTATGTTTTTAATTTTTTTTTTTTCACTAGTTGATTAATTTTAGTAATTATTGTAAACTAGAATGAATATAAATATGTGGTTGTCCTTTAGCAATAGCACAGTAAATAAAATGTCGACGAATAACAATTTCTATGCAAGACTTGTAAAAAAAATGACTAAAATCAACTAGGTATGCAAATTCATTTGTCTTAAGAATGAAAAGAAAAAAAACCTTCCAACATATTTACTAAAATTAGATTTAAGCTCAAGAGAGTGTTTAGATAAGTTTCACGTAAAACTAAAAGGAAGTTAAGATTTGCAAAAGTTATTTGATTGGTTGCAGTAAATCGATAAAATTTGTTGGCGAAGGAAAAAAATACGATAAAAGAACCAAGATGGCGCCTTTAGGTCTTGTCTCGTTGTAGACGTGTACAACTGTACATGTACACATGTTCTTGTTCCCGGTACTTAAAAAGCAGTCAAAAAAACAATCTCGCCTCACAATGGGGCTTGTTTTTGAATTGCTTGTGTGTGTGTAAATAGCTATTTTTGCATGTCATTAATTAACTGGAGGAATTTTTTCTTGTTCTTTAGATTTTTCTTGATGTTTTCACCATGTTACGATGCCTAGCATTTTTCAAAATAATGTGCCTTGCCCTATATATTAATAATGCATATAATTATTAATTGCCGTTACGTACCGTAACCTCTTATTGATTTCTTTAATATTTTAATAGCGTTTGTGTTTCGGCCTACGTACTTGTAACGCCGTTTGTTAAGTCGATTTTCTCAAAATGGCCATGTTTAATTTAAAATAAACGTTTGCCAATTTAATGAACATTTTCTCTTAATTAGCTGTCAAATAAATAAGTTTATCGAGTTTTTAGTTTACAAAAAAATCAAAATAGTTATATGTAAATTCTTAGCTCCGACGGTCAGCGACTTATTTTTTTAGCTCTGTCTAGCTCGTTTTAAAAATAAAGCTGGTTTTCTTGGAGTGAAAAATTGTTCGCGCGAGTGAAGATATCTAGCAGACTCAAATGGCACGTGACTGTCGTGCGTCGTCGTATGATGGGTTCGTTGGACAGGTAGGCTTTTGCAGCGGTTAGACCCTACTTTTATGAATTGACCATTGTCCAATCCCCCGTTCCAATAAGATACGATTGAGAGGGCTTTTGATTTAGTTCATGATCGAAACACTGCTGTTTAAAATTAGAATTAATTAATCAGGCAGACACAATTTGAGCATAAAAATCTTAATTTCACTTTTCAAAATAGGAATCATCATATATCCGTAATTTATTGCCATGCCATCATCCGCGGATACCGGCAAGGAACAAATACGTCATACGTAAACCTGTACCAGTAAATCCGGAACGCATTAACACCTACAGTATTAAGACTACTGTATGGTCTTGGCATATAGATATACATGTATCTGGTTCTCTAAGCTTATCAAAATAGCAGCTAGATATAATCGATACAGCAATCGTGAATATATTATAGACTCGTGACCACGGTCTTACGCTCGTGACAGAACAATTAGGCCTATGATCGTCCATGCAGGTCTTTCAAATTATGCATACATAAGCTTATCGTCGTTTATCTTACGCTCGTACATACAGGTCAGGACACGATTTTACTCTTAAAATTATCGTGCTCAAATTCTAGTAAATGTAAAAATGGACTCCGAATTAAATCGCAGGAAATAATAATAAATACAGCTGTTTGATTTGGATATGTGAATCCAGTTTTGGACTTTTGGATCAGTGCCACGCACGTTGGGCGCATATATGGAGGTGGGAGCTATAGCTACCTAACTGGTGCGGGCGTTTTCTCAGTTCCGGCCTTTCCAGTACTGGCATGTTGTTGTTCTTGTTGCTCAGCGGGCAATCCGTTGCGTTTGACACTGTCCAATTGAATGTCCATTTCGCGTGCGCAGTGTGGATGCACCAAATCGCCGTTTGGAAAGCGGACAAACTCAGGATTAGTGAATGATCCGAAGCAGTACGGACACGCCCTAGTGGAATTTGGGAAAAAAAAATGACTGAAACATGAGGGCATCCAGATTCATGTCAAGAGACTCAAGAGTAACCAAAATGAGTTTAAAATACCTTTACACTTAAAAAATGGCAAATTAATCGTTTTAGAGAACAGGTAGGCCTAATGACCTATGATTTTGAAAAAGAAAAATGCTAAATATGCTTTTCAAAATCAGTTTTTCGGGTAGTAATCCAGGGTCGCGCTTATTACAAAACGTTTTTAATGTAACCAGGCTAGTGATTATTACTATGAATTATTATTACTCACATGTCCTCCGACACGACGACAGCGTCTCGCTGAAGGCAGTATTTAGTGAAGCGCGTCCTCACATTGTGCGCTTTAGCTAACGAGCTCTCAATCTGTTTCGTCCTTCTGGTGTCCGTCGCTCGCCTCATGGCCCGCAGTAGAAAGTGGTCGACGATGCAAGCTGACCACTGATCAGGCAGCAGTTTCAGAACCTCAATACATAGATGTATAAATAAAAAAAAGTCCAATCATCAATTTTTCATTTCACTTATGATGTCTACATGGTACAGAGTGGTCTCCATACACTTGTTCATGTATAATTGTATATTCTATATATATCTTACAGCTGACGCGTCGAATTCGGCCAACTCGTTGTTGATAAGGTTGATGGCTGGCTGAAAAAGGTCGTCCCGTTGGTCGGCTCTTAAATCAACCAAAAGACGAAATTTTATTTTAAAATTCACTTTCGCATTTCAGCGGGGGTTTTAATTTCAACTCACGTTAGAGAGGGATCTAGGTAAACGCCCAGGAGGGTGTGGAATAATTTCTGTCTGTGTGGAATGTCGTGGTCCCTCGCGAAGTGATGACAATAGTCGGTGGCCGCTTGCGCGTCGTTCGATTTGTGGACTAGCAACCGCAGGGCCTTGTCGTGTTCATCCAGCTTGTCGTGCAGGTTGCGATTCAAAAAAAGAATTTAGATGAGACTGTCAGCCATTAAAGTCCAAAAGCATAGAGCCTATACTCATGTTGGTGACATTTAAGGAAGGGAAAACGTGAACGCGACTTGAGACTTGTCCTTTCAATCTAATCATATGGAGTTAAGACAGTCTTAAGTCGCGTTGTAGCTTCTCTTGTCTGTCGATTAGTTGCGATCACTGAGACAGCTTACCTTTCCATAGACTAGAGCTGTTTCCAAATAAAGTTCCACATTCTGCAATTTGGCTAGGAGGAAGTGAAACCGATAGGAGGAGGACATTCGTAACAGGTGCTGCAATTTCTGGCTAAACGAAACAAAAAAAATTGAAAAAAATGATTTATGCCTAGATTGGGTGTTCAGTAGCGATCAGGAATTCAGGATTGATAAATCACCGTGCAATGGTTAGCTGAGACTGGTCGTCATTCTGATCCCTCTTCAACCGCAAAACGTTCTCCAAATACAGAACCGCCAAATGAGTGTGGAAGATTTCTTTCTGCCAAACAAAAGTATTAAGTGCGATGCATGAATCTATTAGATGAGCGTTGTAAAACCGCACTCACAGTTTCATTAGCTGTGAAGACTAGATATTCAAGGTACTTGACCAAGGCCTTTGGATACTTTTGTAGAAAATCGGTCACGACGTCGGCTTTGATTGCGGACGAAAAACCGTTGTCGCCCATTCGAGGCCTTTCTGTGAAAATCTGTTTATTTCAAATAAAGGACATTAGTTAATTAGCCAAGAACAAAGAGGTTGAATGAACTCTGATTGTACCTTGACTCCTAGTTCTTGATCTTTACTGAGTACGCTATTGGCGCACTTCCACAAAAGGCTTGCATCGTCTAAACTGTTTCAATAAGAATCAAGTAAGATATTTACGCAAGCCTGACTGGTGTTTTGACAGCAAAGATATATCTTACTTGGCCAAAAACTCGACGACGAACGGTAGGCCCGGAAAGTAGTGGTCTTTGGGGGACTTTTCTTGCTGAACCTCCATAGAATCGAGCAGACATATCCAGATGTCGATCGCTTTCTCCGTGTGTCCGTTGCGGTTGTGGAGCAGCGCGAGGGCGTGCAACCGCCCATGTCGTTCCAACCACTCGGAACATTCGGCCATGTGATCAGAAAAATCAGCACCCACGATCAGCGCTATCAGGTCGGACGGATTCAATTCCGCGTAGAGCTTCAAGAGCGCCACGTCCACGTCCTAGCAGTGCGGTGCAGTGCAGTAAATTTAGTACGGTACTCATAGATTTCTTGAATTAGGCATAATGCCCAGAAGGCTAGCTGATCTTAATTTATTTTATCGGTAAAAGCAGATTTTTGAAACTTCTTACGCTGTTGTTTCGTTCTCTGATGTCGCTCAGATAGCCAACCAGGAAGTTCCAACACTCTCGAACTTTCTCTTTGTCTGCTTTGCACATTTGTATGATGTTCGCGATTCCATGCGCTGGCGAGGCGCTCCTCACGAAGCTGGACGTGATAGGCAGAAGACCGGGATAGAGACTTATCAGCTGTGAATAAATAATGCGACAATCAAAACGCAATACAATGTGGTTACATGTATTACAGGTGTTAAATGTATTACAAACTCTGACCTCTCTGGGATCCACTTCTCCTTCCATAAAAAGGTCTCGAGCCCTTTCAAAGTTAAATTTAGACAACTCTATGAACCCCGCCTTCTGTTGAAACTTTTTGTAAATCTGAATAAAAATAAAAATAAATACATTGAACCATATGAAGTTTGATGTGAGCTAGTGTATTTAAATGATAACCTTCTTGAATTGTTCCTTGGTGTGTCCTGGCCAATGACAGTGGTTTGCCAAATCGAGGGCTTCGTCCACCTTGCCGTCAGCGAGCAAGTCCTGAACCTGCCGCTGCCAGGGGACGGCCACGAGACCGTAAACTTTGCCGGACGAAGTGGCGGCCAATAATCGACCGTCGTAGTTGTCCAACCAGAAACCGTCCACGAACGCCATCCTCTGCTTTTCCTTGTAGTCGAGAACGCTGTAGACGAGCAGCGATTGAGCGGTGAGCGCCACAACATACGGATGCACGTAGGCGATTGAGGTGAGGTCGTTCGAGGTCCAGGCTATCGGTGGTCGCTCCGATATTCGAGCCGTAGTCACGAACACTCCCAGTGCGTTCGGACCGTTCAACAGGAACTCTCCCTATCACAGTCAATTGATTAATTGATTTTGCGGCGAGTTAAAACTCCTTAAGGTATTAAAAACCTTGCTTATCCGCACGATGAGCGGATTGGTGATCGCGATGTCGTAAGGCAGAATCTCCTGCACAGTGCTTAACTCGCAGTCTACCAGCGCGTACCTACTCGTCAAGGCCACGCACACGTACTTGCCGTCCATTGCCTAGAAAATCGAAACCATATAAAACTAATAAAGAGTTTACAGTGTACTTTGGAACTAGGCCTATATACAGTATTAGATAAATTCCAATGTATTAGCTCAACTAGATAGTCTCACAATGAAGGACATGAAAGCTAGGATTTATTATAAATTACTTCCTTTGCTACTAAGCTTACCATGGCATTTGGTGTTTCCGGTAGAGGTATGTCCTTGACGCGCAGTGTCTTTTCTTCCACGACGTTGTATATTTGCAGACTGCGTTTTTTAGCCACACAAATCTAGATTAAATTCAAATAATCTTAAAAGGTAAATTGTTGGTAAAAGTTGAATTACATGATGTAATTCATCTACAGTTCTACATATTAGCAAATAATTAGGTTACCTATTTTAAATGCAAGAATAAATTTATATCGATATGCAGTAATTTTGTCAATTAAAATTTAAAAATAAAATATGCAGTTACGTTTACCTCAAGACAAAATGGGTTATTGCTGTTTAGCGGGTCCTGATTGATGCAAAAGTTGATTACTCCTTTGATCTTGGCTCCACCGGAAACAAACTGGTCGTAAAGAAATCGTAATAATCTTAATAGTTAATTAGATAGTTGTAATCAATTGACTAAGCTTAATCGATATACTGTATTCGTAGATTTTAATTAAACTTGAAAATAAAATAAATATTAATTAGGCCTAAGCCTACGCTAATCATGTAAGCTTTGATCATGTTCTTTTTTATTTATATTTGTTTCACAGTTACTGTAGATTATTATCATGCCGAAAGGTACCGAAGAGTTTAAAGTTTGAACTTTGAACTTATATTGTAAAATCATACAATTATACTAAACATCATCAACTGATCGCACTCATCAGCTGTCATCTAGCTGTCAGTTGTGGTAAGCCCATGCACTCACCTCAAAGTCGAAGGAATTCATCAGAAATATCGTTCCCTCGGACAGGACGAGGAGACGATTTATCGCCGAAGCAGCCTTGACGGTGAGCACAGGTTTTTTCTGTTTAATTGAGACAATTGTGTCAATGCCCCTCCGCGGGACTACGGCTCCATATAGGTCTAATTACCGTGCCCAGAGACTTTTCCCTCTGTTTGACGCACTGAAATTGTGGACCAGAACCCTGTGGCGTAGCAGTGCGTTCCTCCAGCAGATAATGTAGAAGTAGACTGTCACAACAGCAAAAAGGCGCATTACTCGTAAAATGTACGAAACATTCGGATATTTATTTGTGATATTCAATTATTCAGTGACGTCTCAGCGGTCAAGTTCAGACTTTCGTCCGTTTCACTAGCCAGCGACTCGAGCTTGTCTTATTCAAGCCAGCATTCCTTTGCATTATGGGGATCCCATGATTAACTCTAGCCGCAAAATGGGCACCACTCACCTGTCAGTAGTGCCGACGTAGAGATTCTTTTCGCAACACTCGAGACATCGAACCTGTGCATGTGTAGACAATAGCCGTAGTTGTTCATTGTCAACTTGGCCGTCAACCTTATACGCCACTGAACATGCAGAGTTATCAAGCTATGAAAGGAGCGAGGTGAGTATAGCTTTAGCATCATGCAGAGTATGGTACAGAGTAGGACTACCGGTATTTAAAGCTTCACTTCGATGCCATGCAATTACAATTAGGCCTTCAACAATTAATTCAAATCCAAAGCCATTCATACAACGCATGCATGCAATGAATCAGGCCTACAAGTTGATCATCAACTCGCTCACCGGAAGTCGCACTCCGTACGAAACGATCTCGAAGGCCTTGACGCTCATCGTGACCGACCGCGAACGCTCGTTCTTTCGGTCGACGCGCTTTTCGGTGAAATAAACATAAATACGATTTCGCAACAAACGTAATATTTTAGAGCAATCGTGATCGACCGTGATCGTGATAATCCGAATCATCGGATCCTAATTTTTGGAAAATCGATTTCTTCGATTTTTTGATCGATTTTATGGTTCCGATTTTTTGTGGATCGATGTTTTTGACGAAAATCGGATCATCATTCAACCCGGCTCCGGAACAAATGGAATTTTCGATTATAAACATTAAAACGATGTCGGCATAAGAGAAAATTCTACCAAATAAGTTTTCAACGGTCAAAAAAATTTTTCTAATTTACATGTGTACAGTTAAGCACCCTTCAAAATATAAATCACAATTTAATTAGCTTAAAAATTATTTTTGCAAAGTCTACCGGGCTAATCTTATAATATACTTATACATGTATATTATAAGCTTAGCCCGGTAGACTTTGTAAAAATAATTTTCGAAGCGGCAATCTGTGATTTTTAAAACTTGCCTACCGCACGCCACTCAAAATATACATTTAGTAATACAAAATGAAAAAATTCCATTAAATTTATAAACCATGCACTAAAGAGTGGCAGCGATCAGCGTGGTACGACGAGCTAGTGTACGCGAGTGTGCAACGACGATCAGCCTTAGCCGCTTACCGGTGAGCGAGGTCAGCGTCAAAATGGTCCTCGATGGACCGTACAAGACAAACTCATTTTTCTGCTGCAACTTGCCATTCAAAAAATGAAAATAATTAAAGTGAAGAAAAGTTAAATACAAATGTTTAGTTTCTTGCGAATTCTTGGAATAGATTTTAAAAGCCGGTTTTTCTTTTTAAAGCAAACGTCTTCTTTTTAATGCATATTTTCCCCATTTTAAAGCCTTTTTCTTCATTCTTTAAAAGCAATTTTTATTTTTAAAGCATATTTTATATTTACAAGGTAAACGCATTTTTTTTGTAAGAGTTTTTAAACAGTTAAAAGGCACTAGCCTAAATACTTTTGTGAAAGGCATACTTGAAGGTTACAATAGTGATGGGCCTAATATATTACCGTTAGGCTATTATGGTTATTTACTTATTTACGTTCGGGCATCACAGATAACAGTGAAGATTGAATAAATTAATCATATCCTCGCCAAACCTGAGGACTAGTTGTCGTCAGTGATTGCCGTCCATTTAGGGGCGCAGTTTTGTCGGCAGACAAACCCACTTACCATACGTATAGAAGTTTAGATAGACCCACCAGCAGTTTAGGCATAATTTGCATTTTCAAGCATTTTCAAACCTTTCGAGTTAGGCCTTATCAAATTCTAAAACGAAATCTCAAGTTTCAAACAACTGAAACGCGCTCGCCAAAAGTTAGCCCCATTTAGGATCTGCATGTACATCTGTACTAGAACTACAAAATATTAAAGCTACGAGTACAAGGATCGAAAAATTAGTTCACTGGAAAATTATTTAATTACAAAGCCAATTTCTGGGATTTTCCTTCAGGATCTTGTCAACGCTTTCCTGCAAGATTCCTCTGTCGAGCATCTTGGGAACAACGGAGCGTAGAATGTGCGAGTAGCCGTGACCTCCGAACTTCATCTGACAAGCAAGAATTTAGACATGTGAATTAAAGGAAATTAAATCGTTTGAATTAATTCGTTTTAACTTGTCCTACTTACCAGTCTATGCTTTGCGTAGATGTCATGTCCGACAACGATTTTGTCCTCAAAGCCCTCTTCGATCAGACCCTTGAGCATCTGAATCCGTTGAGCGTCGCTCGGCATATCGATCTTGGCGTTCAATTGGTAGTGCGAACATTCAACGCCGAACATGTCAAACTCGAGGAACGTCCCGAGTCGAGCGAATTCGCACAGTTCCGGCACGGTTGGAATCGTTCCTTATAGGGAACGATAAATAAATGTTTGGATGACACTTTATAAAGCCCGCCTTTGACAGTACGGTACTGCGTTAAGACAATTCGATGAACGGCGTCGTCGTCACTCGACGGAAAAGTCTGACTTAATTCAACTCTTGGTTTCTTCAACGACTTACTGTCCAAGTGCGACATGACTAGATTGTCCACATTGCCGCCGGCTTCCAAGACGATCCTGACGATTTCATAAGGGGATTCAGGGACCCGATGAGGATGCACGTTAATCGGGCAATGCGGCAGTTCTTGTTGAACAATAGCGGCCGCTTGCAAAACTCTTTTCTCAAACTCTATTCATGTTTAGAAAAATCAAGGACCAAATCAAAAACCAATTTTACAATCAATGCAAATTTTGTGAAATTTTCCAAATCGATTGGTTGACTGACTTTCCACGGGATAAACGCTGGCCAGTTCTCCCAGAATTCCGCATTTGATGTCCGTTCCGTCGCAGCCGATTGTCATTTCTCGTCGCATGGTGTCGGCCAGTTGTTCCACGGTGCGCTGCCTGACAGATTCGGACTGAGCCGCCGCAATGTAGTAACCTTTTGTGAAATTTTTAAAAGATTCATACTGGTCAATGGTCGATATCATAGATCGATGATCGATCGATAATTAGTTACGGTAATTTATTGATATCTTTTAACCTGCGCCGGCAATTATGTTGACGCCAGTTTCCTCAGCCACTTTCTTCAGGAATCTGACGTCACGTGTCAGGCCGGTAGTTGTATTATCCACGATAGTCTTGCCTCCAAAGGTCTTGTAGAGGTGCATTTCTTCCAAGATGGCGCATCGCGACGCTTGGTCGCTCAGGAGCAAATTGTTCTTGTGGGAAAATCTGTTCAGATCTTGTTTAGATTTAGCTAATTGCAACCACTAATGCGATCGACCTCAAAACGGAGCGAACAAGTCTTAGCCAAGACAGTCTCAAAGTAGGCAATTAATTGGGATTTCTTGAGTACCTGAACATATTTCAAAAATGGACGTTAAGTCGCTTCGCTCGCTAGGGTCTCGTTTGAAGATGCGTGCCTATAAACACACATGTAAAGTCTTTTTTTTTCAACCGCCGCAAGGCGGCCGGGCGCCTTGATTATTAATTTATTATACATGTAAATTAATATACAATTGTATAATCACGGCGCCCGGCTGCTTTGCGGCCAGTAATACTCAGTAATATATTCACGGATGTCTGTGTATCCAGTGTAAGTTTTCCAGCGTGAACGGGCATTCCGCCATAGAAGCTGGAGTGCCAGGCGGAAGTGGGACGACGATGAAAGAGTAATCCATGGACAAATGTTCGTGACACATGGTGTTGCCCAGATCAGAGGAACAAACTGGGCCCAGAACTGTAAAATTGTGTTTTTTTCCCCCAGTATTGAGAGATATTAGAGTCACGCATCAATTTATGCCTACTTTACAAGTGTACAGTATCCGTTATGTCAGTTATAAAGAGTTAACTATTTTGCATAGTTAATTTAGTTAAACGCTAGTATTCGAAGTATGATCGGATGACCAAGGAAGGGGATTAAAATGTTTCCAATGAAGCAGAAAATTCTTTTTTAATTTGGCAAAATATAATTTGCAATTTGTGTCAGAACTTTAGCCAACTTCGCAGCAATTATTTTTCTTTACAAAAACATTTTAACGAGATTATTAGGCCTAGTAGACGTATGTATATAATATTAATAACGTCCGAGCGAGAAGCACGAAAGCGCGTTGTATTTTATCCTGCTAGTACACCTCCAAACAAAAGTGCGAAAAATGATTTCTTAAAATTTATTTTTAGGAAGAGGGAACCAACAGGCCTAGGAGCAATTATCTGAAGTTAATCATTTTTAGTTGAAATGAAATATTGAGGCCACTAGCTAATTACTCGTAATTAAAGTCAATATTTACTTTATACTCGCATTTATAATAAACATGGCTACATTTTTTAGGCCTATTAATTTATAACAAAAATGTTACAATAATTGTCACTACCCCTTTAATTGCATTCACTTAACTGCATTCACATTTACTCTAGCCGCGCGTCCAGCCTAGTTATCATATCATAAATTCCTCTAATCGTTCAGAACCTTTTTTTTTTTTCTCTCTTTTCAAGGAGGGGGTTCGTGTCGGTGGATAGCATAAGAAGGAGGCGGAGGGATCGTGCGGATCGAGCCATTATATTTCGGCCACGCCACAGCAAAGTTGACTCGACAAAACTGGTTTCACGCTTAGTTCTCCACTGGCGGCACACACGCTAAATGACGACGGCGACGACGCCAAGGCCGCCGCAAGCGATGAAGAAAAAATTCGACGATGATGTTCACGATGCTGATGAGCTGCAAGAGAGAGAGGAGGAGGAGGGACTTGTGAATGCGGCTTCTGAAAGTCACATGGTCTCGTTTCAACTTCTACCTGGCAGACTGCTTTGCGTCGATTTATACAGGTAACACAGTCAGTTGCGCGCTCAGAGAGCATACAAAGGTATGTGTCAGAAAACCACGTTCTCTGCCTCGCCACCTTTTCAAACCACCTAGTTGGATAGAGCTAGCTAGCTTTTTCGGAGATTAATCTTGACTGGTTGGAAAGAAACCTGGAATGCATGCACGTCGACGCACTCGCAAGCACGCTGGTTGTTGATGTTGTTCTTGCTGGCTTGCCCATTGCTGGCCGCAGAAAAACAAGAAGAAAAAACAAGATTTGTGCTGGTTTTTTCTTTCTCTCTTTTTATTTTTTATTCTTATTCATTATTCCACATGCAGCCAATCGCGGAATTTTAATGGACTCGCACAGCCCGAAGGAAAGCTCTCCTGAGCGCTTCGCCGTCTAGTCGTCGTCGTCCTGTCCACAGTCCACGAAATCTCTTGAGTCTGCATGATACAAGTAGGCCTGAGATAGATTCTTCAGTCGTCGAAAAATGCTCTCAACAAGTCCAGAGTCCATTGAAATCCGACTGCCATCTTGAGTCTTCTTAAAACAAGTAAGCTCCTAAATTGATTCTTCAATAACTGCCAAACATCATCATCATCATCATCCGTGGACGAATGATTGACATACATTGGGATTATCAGAAGCTCTACTTCATCACGTGTAGGCCTATGCCTAAGTGACGTTTGGATATACCGTGCTGTGCATGTGTGAGTGAACAGTGAACACGTTTAAAGTTCAAAATGGATGGACCTGGGCTCTGCTTCGACGTCCTCGTCCTAATCTTCCTGATTGTCGGTCCAGAGATTGCAGCTGCAGCTCCTGCGGACACGGCGAAGTGCTTTCGAGCCGGCGACATCGTGGCCAGCGTTCTGGGCACCTTCTTCGCCACCGTCATCCTGTGCGCGCTCGCCTATTTCGTTGTGGTCAAAGTGGGCCAAAAGAGGCGGCAATCGGGTGAGTTGTGAAACATTTTTGGGCAATTTTATCCAGAAATAAATTCAAAGTCCGAATCGCTAAACACATTTACAAGCTTGTCTTGAGTTTTGACTTGAAAATGATGCAATTAGTTGGTCTTGACTTATCTTGACTCAAGCCAGTCTTGGCTAAGACAATTGTCTTAAACGTAGGCCTATTGCATTATTACATGTAGTAATTCCAATCTAAGATCAGCTGGCAGGTCAATATTTATTTCTGAATTAGATTAATTTTATGTGAATCGTCTTCAGTCTTCATGCAGGCACCTGCTAGGCATGTGTCTAATGGTATAATTCAGTAAACAATGGGTTTAGTTTTTTATGCAAAGCGAAACCGGACGTGCATTTTTTCACTTTTTTTTTCCCAAATTATCATTATCATCATCATAAAGGAATGTCGGCATTTGGTGCGGTGGTGGGGGAGTCGGCGGAGGTTGGCGGGAACGACTGAGAGAGACGTGTCATCAGACACACTGGAGGATGGGTTTTTTGTTAGTTCTGGAATTGCATTTCAGTTAATTCAGTAGACTATAGGTTTTACCGCTGAGTGCTGCATGCATGGACTGATTGGACTGATCAGTGTGTTGCCGAGCGGTGGATTTAAGGACGAACTTGTTTGTGGAAAAATTCCATTGAAATCTAGCCAGTTTTCCACTGAAAACAAAAAAAAGTTTTGCTGTAATTTTCTACATTTTTAAAAAAATAAAAATTTATCCACAAATTGAGCCAAAATTACGGTACCGGTAGGCCTAGATTTTTGTTTTCTGATTTAGGGATGTTTTGCTCTTGATTAAGGAATTTTTGTCCGACAGGGATTTTTGGTCTGATTTAGGCTACATGTATAGGTTTTTTGTATTTTTTTATCGATTTTTGTAAAGGGCCTAGGCCTAGTTTAAATTTGAAATAACCTAGGCCTACTCGTAGCCTACCTAAGAATTTTGTTAATTTTATGGCAATTTAGTGAAATTATCGATTTTCGTTGTGTCGATGTACGCCTAGAAATTATTGACATCGATCTGCCAAATTATCTATAGGCCTATATTTAGCAAAGATCGATGAATATCGAAAGCAAGAATCAAATAGATAAATCTAGCCGAGGGATTTTTTTTTTTGATTTAGCGGATATTTTTTTTATCGACGTTTCTCGAGATTCAAAAACCCAGCAAACGAAACAAAGATGAGTCAAATATTTCGTCATCACCTAGCTCACTTTCATTGGCGAGATAAATCGATTTTGCCTAAGTATTTGACTCATCCTCCATGGTTTCGGCAGGCTACAGGGTTTTTGTTGAATGTTGAAATCCACGGTTCTGGCCGTCTGGGCCTCTAATTACATGTAGCTGGGACTGCCATTTCAAGAGACGGGGCCCAGAAGCGTCCTGTTTCCAATTTCCATCAATTGATGGCTTAATTAATCGCTAATCTAATAATAGGCGATTATAGGCCAACGACCAACGTAGGTACCGGGCAATGATAAACGTGTAGGTCTACCAGCTAGACTGCTGATTGATTCAGCATTTTCTACGGCTCTAGGTGGACGACTACCTACAGCCGCAGAAAACGCTGAATCAACTGCAGTTGCACAAGTAGTGCTTCCGAAAGTAAACTAGTTATGCTAATTAAGCGGATCGTTAATTGGTTAGCCGCAATTCAGCCCCTCTCCTAACTGAATTCCGCCTCTCTCCACCTCCTCCAACTCGATCACCTGAAATTCCTAGCTAAATACTAAACAGGGTCTACGCTCTCGGCATAAAGTGGGTCTAGGCCTACTTTAAATTTGAAACATATCTGCGATACGAAGGTGACGACGGGGGCTAGCCTCGAGCCCTATAATTAGGCCTATTTGGCTATTATAGGCCTACAACGTCTTTAGTCTAGACAATTAGCCTAAGTTATCTATGAATGACAATTTGATAACTTGGGCGAACTGGGTTCTCCAACCTCCTATACATGTAGGCCTATGTGAAACTGTAACTTTTTAGATTTTTAAAGGGGAAGAGACACCGATTTTCAAAGCAAAAAATTCACCGTTCGTCCGATGGAAAACCTTACTCGACAACATTACACGATAGGCCTAGGCCTAGGCCTACTATTTATATTTTACAATGTAGGCCTACGGTACACGTAGCCTAGGCTAGCTCATTCGTTTCATTTTCAATTCTGAATCAAACGCGCTGCCGTACATGACTACATGTATCTACTTTTCTCATGGGAGGCGCCATTTTGAATATAAGTAGGGATCGGCGCATCCCTAAATATAAGGTAAACGAAGCCCCGTTTTATTACATTTGGCCCCTAACGTCTACGATCGATAGAAGCAGAGACTAGGCCTATAGAATATAGCATGACGCGCATGACGTGTGTCACGTGAGACGCTAGAATGTCACGTGCCGCATCTCGATGAAGCACACATAGGCCTATCGTTTATCGGAAGTGAGGTTTAGGCCTAGCCTACCCTATATTATTTAAAATAAATGCAAGAAATAGCCATTTTTATTGTAAAAAAAACATAAAATTAGGCCTACGGTATCATTAAAAAGTGATTTTAA
>JAQIYI010000387.1:0-20126 GCA_034700265.1 Polyzonium germanicum | reverse complement strand
TAATCAAACATGATAAAAATGAAAGCTATTTCAATGCAAGTAGCAAAGATATAAACACAAGCGATAATAATAAGCAACATATGGTAAAGCTGAAAGGTATTTTAAGCCTCTAAGGTCTGAGAACTCTTGGGTTATTTTAGATTTGTGGTTGTTATGAATAAATAAGGGTTTTGAGACATTTATAAATAATGCTTCAACACATTGGCCCACATAATCAAATCCTCAGTGCGCCAGTTGGCTCATATAACAATTTAAGTTTCATTTATTGTCCCGAGGTCTCGGCACAGGTTTCTCACTGAAAATCTGCCGTTTAAGCATGTCTAATTTCAGATATATCGGGGGACTCAAAGCACTTTTTGATTTATGAATAAAATAAACAAAACACAAAGTAATCGATCTAGTATTAGCTTCTACTGTGAACCCTACTTAAATATATATATTGGTCTATTGAACCACTTCCGGTTTTCCGCCGTGTAGACCTGGTAGACCATGATTTTCAGTTTACTGTATGGCTTTTTGACAGTTATTCCGCGGGACATCAGTCCATACAACTCGTAATGACCATTGCGCTTGCCAATGATTGGTGCGCCTGAGGCGATCTATGGATTTGCGGGGATATAAAACAAAGTACTAATTATTAAAGGGCTATTCACGATTTATTTGACGTCTTTCTATTGGATGATTTGATTTATTATTTTATCTCAACAATAATTAAAACAATTAAATTCAAAGAAAAGACATTTGACATTTTCCCGCCATTTCTGTCACGTGATTGTTTCAGGGCGATGAGCTTCTGGCTCCTTGCTTCTGAAAAAGCCTGGAGCGCCCTCTAGTGGTCTTGTTTGTTAACTGCGTTTCGTATAGCGCGACCTCAGGGCACGGTCTTACATACAGGTCTGGAAACTCAAACCGGTTTCAGTAGTGAGGGGGGAGCAGCTCTTAGCTACGACCAGTTTCATACTTAACCTTGCGGCCACTCGATGTCGCTGCGAACGCGGGGTCACGTATCGATACCCGTGGTATCGAGCGATTGACCGGGGTGCAGAAATTCCAGCGAGTTTCCAGACCTGTATGTAAGACCGTGGCTGCGACCCGTTTCATACTTAACCTTGCGGCCGCTCGGGTCGCTGCGATCGCGTCGTGACGTATCGAGCACGGTGTAAGACCGTGGTATCGACTTACCGTGGTATCGGTCTTACATATAAGACCCTGCTCGATACCACCGTGGTATCGAGCATGGTGTAAGACCGTGGTATCGACTTACCGTGGTATCGGTCTTACACATAAGACCCTGCTCGATACCACCGTGCTCGATACGTCACGACGCGATCGCAGCGACCCGAGCGGCCGCAGGGTTAAGTATGAAACGGGTCGCAAGTAAGAGGTACCCCCCCCCTCACTACTGAAATTCCACGGAGTTTCCAGACCTGTATGTACGACCGTGCATTAAACATCAGATGTTGTACACGGTCATTAATAGATGACGGCACTGTTCTTGGTTGTTTTTCTTGCTTGTTGCTTCCTTATTTTGGATCAACTTGCATAGCCATGCATGCGTTGCATGCGTTCCAAACTTGCTACGCGACGCATGCACGGAGTTACATAAACTCAGAATTAGTGGAGTACGGATCAACCGATCTTGAGAATGTTTACGAAAGAGCTTGTTCCACGAATTCATGAAGAATCCAAGAAAAATTCAGTTTAATTTATTATTTATTTGGCCGATAATAAGTGATTTTAATTGCGGTAAGATAAACGCATTTTCTAGTGTGTGGCTGAAGAGTTACTTCTAAGCCTAAGACATATTTCACTTTCAAAAATTGCCAAAAAAAACAATGCCAACAAAAACAGAAGAATATCAAACACAATCATATCTAGTAACTATTATTAATCTAATTAAGATTCGTTAAATTAAGTCAACTCTTTAGGATACATGTACGATCATAACTCAATAGTGTTTGCGCGTAATTTACAAAGCAATAATTTAGTTAGACATTTGTGTATTGCGCACAGTTTGTTTTTCTTTCTCTGCTAAAGTCCGTTTACCACACTCTCTCGTAACCACTTTTAACAACTAATGAAATGATCTAAGTAACGTTAAATATCATTGTCTGGTACTCAAATAAAAGTAGCCTGCTTGGCGGATTTTACCCGAACTTTTTTTGCATGCATGCATTATCTTGCATCAATTGTTTGAACAAGATTAAGAAAAAAAATCTTTAAAAAATTTGAAAATTTGAAAGTTTTTTTATTTTTTTATTGAGGACATTTTCTCACATTTAAGTCGTCAGGTTAAAGGATTTTGCCAAATGTTTTGGAGAAAATTGGAAATCATGTAAACGCAGTTAATAATAGCAAAAAAACAAAAACAAAATGCAAAGCCTGGATCACCGAGTGACGATATTGTGACGTGACACATTTTTAAAATTTCAAAATCGAATAGAGTGAAAGATACAATTATTGTTTAAGCATTTTTAAGCAATAGTTTATTTCGAATAAAATTGATAGGGCCTATTTAAAATATAGAAAATTTGACATAACTCACATGAGTGACGTCAACGTCTGGGTCGATATTTGAAACTAATCAATTTTAAATTTCAAACTAAATATGCTTAAAAATAAGCAAAAAAATTAATAGATTCCAATATTTTAAACAAAAGTCTTTCAATGAATTCTATTTTAAAATTATGTTTTAAAAATGTGTGTCGCCACAGGGCCACAGGCTTGCCAAGTTTCATGGTTACAAATAAAGCGTTGGCAAAAGGGAAATATTATTTGAAAAAATAAAAATAATGTACGGTCAAGACAAGTCGCGTGGTTTTAATAAGATATTTAAAGACAAAGGAGACTAGGGAAGTGGACAAAGAGAGAGAGAGAGAGATTTTACTCTGGTGGTGGTGGTGGTGGAATCGTAGGCGGAGGTTCTGATGGAAGTGGCGGCGGAAAATGGCGTCTGATCTGCAGCGGAGGCATGACTCGCGAGTCCGGGCGTTGAACTGGATAGGCGCCGGAGCCCAGCGGTGGCGGAGGTCCTCTGAAGGGGGGCGGCTGTCCGAAGAACGGCGGTGGCGCGTGCATCGGATGCCGTGGACCCAGAGGCGGAGGACCCATGGGCGGCGGCGGCGCGTTGAAGTAAGTTGGCGGATACTGATAGTACGGTGTGTAGGGATAAGGACCGGCGTTGACGGGCACTTGATGCTGCGAAGCGTCGAACCTCGGATGCGGATGACCGAGGTGACCTACACCACGACCTCTGTGTTTGCCACCTCCTCGTGCACGACCTGTGCTTGGTGGTTTGTAATTGTCCAACCGCTGCTGCTGAACCTGCTGCTGTTGCTGCTGCAGCGGCGGAGCTTGATCTTGCTTCAGCGCCGACCTCGTGTTGCTCGACGGTGGAACATCGTACGGTGACGTCACTAACGCGTGAGGACTCTGACTTTTGCGACCAGAAGATCTGGACGTCCCCATTTTGGCGATTTTTGCTGGCTTTGATGAGTTGGTGCTCAGAGGTGACGAAGACGGCGCACCGATGGGACCAGCAGGAGCAGTGGCCACGGCCATTGGTAATGTCTGCTGCGGTGGGGCTGTCGGAAGTGGCAACAGAACCAGCTTCTGAGTCCCTTCAGGAACGACCACTGAAGTTGGTTCTGGACGAAGAGATCGAGGAACAGGAACCGAAATAGGTGGTGGCGGTGGAGGACTGGGTGGTCGCTCCCGCTTCCTGGACGAAGAAGACTTCTTGACGTAAGTGTCCTCTCTTGTGCCCACACTGTACGTGCCCATGGAACCCAGTCTGTCCTTGGTGATTTTGATCTTCAGTCCACCGCCAACAACTGGATCTCTCGCAGGAGGGGCATTGGTCGCTGCACCTTGTTCTGCCGTCGTCATCTACGGGTGGAAAAAGCAAATAAAAATTCAAAAGAAAGATTTTTAGTTTTTCATTAGAAAAACCCCGTTGATTTTTGGTTTTCTCGTCCAAATTTCAACTTAAAAAAAAAGGTTTTTCGTTTCGCTTTTTTGTTATAAAAAGCCAAATGCTTTCTTTAATATCTTTTTGATATTTAGTGTTGGGAATTTTTTCACTGAAAATGATCAAAATTATAGCCTAGTTTAAAAACTCTAGAAATTATAAAAAATACTAAAAAAATTATAAATAAACCTTGAAATAAACTTGAAGAAATCTTAATTTTAGAGCACAAACAAAGAAAAGTTAATTCTAGTTTTTCCTTGTAGGGTTTTTGACTTTTTCAAACAAAACCTTGTTTTTGGCTTAAAAAAGGTTATCTAGAAAATACTCTAAAACCAAAACCCAAAGTGGTTGCCAGCCCTACCGTCGTCACTTTAATAACTGGAGCAATCGTCTGAATCTGAGGAGCTGCTGATATTGGAGCTGAAGCTGAAACTGGAGCTAAAGGAGTCTCGTCGCTGACCATCGCCGTCATTTTCGACTTTGACCCTCCTGAAATCTTGCGTTTCGGAATTCTGATCTTGAGTCCGCCGATGCTCTCGTTGGCGGACCCTTGACCAGCGATGTTGAGTCGATCTTTGGGAATGGTCAGTTTGATAGCCGGAGCTGGAGCCTGAATCACCAACGTTGATTGCGGCAGTTGTTGTTCTTGCGCGAGAGTTGCAGCAAGCGCGGTCGCAGAAGAAGAACTTGAACTGCCTTTTGTCTTGGCCTTGTCTCTTGAGGACCTCGAAGACTTGTCACGGTCTTTGTCCTTGTGCTTGTGCCTTTCCCTCCTCTCGTGTTTAGTCGTCGTCGCTGCGGCGGCGGTGGACAACGTCAAAGCCGTTGGAATCTGGATGGACGGTCGATCCAAAAGCATTTCAGGAACAGCAGGAGGCGGAGGAGGCGTTACCAGGACAGAAGAAGTTGAATTCACACTAGACGACGCAGAAGATGGCGGCCTGCTGGATTGTTTTTTCCTGTCTTGAGGTCCTGGCGGCGCAGAAACAATAGATTCTGCTGCACTGTTCGTGATCAATGGCAGCGGAAGTCTTTCCTGAGTAGTAGTAATTGTTGACGACGTTCCTCCATTTTCATCCGGGTGCAACCTCGAGATGACCGTTGGTGTCATGTTTGACAGAGGCGGAGACGAAGTCCTGAACTCACTCGACGTTCTGACGTCACTGAACGTGTTCGATATCATCATCTGTCCATATTGTTGTTGATGTTGTTGCTGTTGAACGATGAAGGATTCAGAAGCAGAAACAGAAACAGAAGGAGGTGTTTGAGGAACAGGAACAGGAAATGGAATTTCCACAGGTTGGTTTTTGGATTTTCGATGCTTGATCAGTCTGTCTTTCACGGCAGAAGCAGGCCTAGTCTGTTTGACTTTGACGTCACGTTTCGACGAAGACTTCAAGACTACTTTGACAACGTCCTCTTGGTCCGCTTTCACTTGTTGGTTGGACAACAGCTGTTGCTCGCCAGCAGTAAAAGCGGAAGCAGAAGAGGCTGAAGCGGAGGTTGAAGATAACACTGTTGTTGGATGAAAATTCAGAGGCGATTCGTCAAGAATGGAGGCCTCTTCAGAGGGAAACGAAAGCGTCATTGGCCGTTCTTCCAGAAAGTCCGGTTTGGACGCTTCGCCCGTGGCCAACGGCGGCGAAGGAGTCAAAATCGGAGGTCTCACTAGGGCGGGCAAGGGATCGTCTCTGTTCGCACGCTGATGCTGCTGGAACTGATGGTGATGATGCCCATCTTCCAAGACCGTCCTCTTGTGTCTTCCGTTGTTGTGGTCGCTGTCTGATGAAGCAGAAGCAGCTGCAGCAGCAGCCATGGACGTCGTGGACGACGAAGAGGACGACAATCGTGGTTGCTTGTGGTGCTTTGAGGAGGTGCTGGTGGCATTGCTGACGTTGACAGTGGCGCCACCGTGTTTGGACGTGGAACTCTTAGCCAACTCGGTCAGGTTGAGCGAGGTGAGCGCGACGATGGGTTGCATGTGACGAGCCAGTAACAACGGATTTCCGCTGCTCTCGCTGCTGCTGCTACTGGAACTGGTTCGCTTTCGCGGCTCCGTCCTGACGATTGGCGACGGTGGTGGCGGCGGCGTTTCGACGATTTTCTCGTCCGCGGACAGTTCGGCTGCAGACGAAGCTGAAGTCGTCGAAGCTCGTTCTCGTTTCTTTCGTTCTCGGTACTCTTTGGGCGTCATTCCACGTCCGCCACACGATTCGGATTTGTTTTTCTTGGGCGTCTCAAGTCTATCAACAACGGAAGACGGTGGCGGAGTGGTCGGCAGCGCTGGCTGCGTGTGATGCTCATGCTGCGACGATTGCGAATTACTGACGTAGCCCAAGTCTGCGACATAAGAGAAGAAAAAAAAAAAATTATTGGCAAATGGCATTAACTAGCGTTCTTCTCGATGGCTAATTGTAAAGCTTTGTGAAACCACCTCCAAATGAGAATCTTGCATTAAAATTGTAAGGTCGATTTAACTAAAGAACAAACAAATGAACGAACCGAGCGATTGTGTCTGTCTGGACGACGGTCTGATTGGCGAGACAATCGGTTGCGGAGAGTGAATGATCAAGAGCGCTGACGACGAAGCCGTTGATGGCTCGAAGAAACTTCCGCTAGATCTGGAAGAAGTGGCGCAATTGACCGTCGAAGAAGCAGCCGTAGCAGAAGTTCTGGAAGCCGAGGTCGACGACGACGCGGCTGCAGAGGAGCTGGAACAATTGACAAGAGCGTCTCTCTTGGAGGAGGAGGACATCCTTTCCCTGCGAACTTCGGGAGTGACGGGCGTGCCGTTCTGTTCTGCGTCCGAATTTCTGTCGTCGTGGCCCAACACCTTGGCCGTCATCGAACTCGGCCACGAAGCGTGTTGAGTTTTGCTGCTCTTGTCCGATTTGTCGCCCGATTTTACGTGTGACGACGAAGACGACGAACCTGCGCTTCGGTTGCCGCTCGCGTGAGCTGCAAACTCTGCCGTCAATTTCTTCTCCACCGTGGCCACGTCTTGAATCTGCCAGGAAAAAAAAATTTTTCAAATGGATTTTATACGCCACAAATACATATTTTTTTTAATTTCAAGTTTATTTTGTTCTAATTGAAATTAATTTTGAATTAGCAATTTGAACTTACCTTGTCGTTCATGCCAGTCGAGCTCATCATCTTGCGCTTTAAACGGCTTGGACACCGGTCGAAAATCACCAGAAACTCGGCCGTCAACTCTGCGTTTGAATAATTCAAAATTGATAATTTTAATTTTCGCGTTAAATTTAAATGTTATTTTGTCTGAGCGAACGAAGAACTACCCAATTCTGCATACTAACCTTCCAGTAGGTCGAACGATACCGTCTTGTCCACGTACCAATACCAGTCCTTTCCTTCGCTCGATATGGGAATCTACGTGTATTTGAAGAGCAATTATAAAAGGCAAAAATCAATTTCATTTTATAAAAAAAATGGAGAGAAAACAATTTTTAATTCTTTTCTGCCAGGTTCTAACTAGAAATGTTAACTCCAGTTAATTACCTAATTGCATAATTGTGGTCAAAATATATATTCTTGCTAAAAGCTGGCAGAAATTCGTTTTCAACAAGAGCTTGGATATTATATTTTATTAGGTTACTCTTTATAGAAAATATTTTTAAATTATCCACCCGAGCCACCTTTGCTGAAATTATTTAAAAGCGGCTAACGTTTCTAGTGGGAAAAGGTGTTTTAGGCCTAGTGGAGTTTCTCACCTGCAATTCGGCCCATTTGCAGGCGAGGTGAATGCAGACGCAGGCGACCACCGTGGGCTTGTATTGAAGGCACATGGTTGTCAGGTGGAGACTACAAAACAGGCCACACGTTTAGGCTTTTTATCTCCCTTCGTTTGTGTTTGCGTTTGCAATTGTTTTTTTTTCTTATATATTTTTTTGCTAATCGAGCAATAATTTTAATTTCAAGTTTTGCCAATAACGAGCTCCACCTGTTCGTAGCCATGAAGTAGGAAGTCTGAGCCAGGTCTTTACTTGCCGTCGCTGCAAATACAAAGCGCATGAAATGCATTGCAAACGAATAAGCTCACACTTTAACTTGGAACTCTTTTAAGTGTAAGCCCTAATTAAGCCGAACTTTAGCTGTATTCGAACAATTTCCATCAAGATTAAGATTCTATAAGTTAAATTAATTAAATAAAAAACTATAAATAAATAAATGAAATATCAAAATTAATTTCATTAAATAAATACAACGCATTTTAGATGATAGATTAATTAGATTAATAGAAATTAACTAAAGAAATAAATGTAAGCCTATTTAATTAATTTATTTACCGGTATTTAATGAATTAGCTTCTTTAACAAATTTGTGTATTTAATCTAATTAACTAAAAAATGTAAAACAAATTGGTGACTTAAATGATTTGCTCATATTGAAATCGCCACTCAAGTGAGTGGTGAGGAATTCGCGAGTGCAGGTTAGAGTATTAAAACATTACGAGCGTCCATGCAGTAAACGTAGGTTAGGCCTACATGTTACAACATTCAAAGTGAGTGACTTAGCCTATCAGCTGAAATGATATCTAGTTTTTTTAACGAGTGAATAACCTATAATTGGTAGGCTCAAGAATAGGAAACTTTACCATGGTGATGTTGCCCTCTGACCAGCTGACAACATTTGACCACGTGAGTGTGAGGATGGTCGATTGCCACGTCGAACCCTGTTCGAGAGTAAAGGAGGACATTGCCGATATAATTATTAATCTTCCCTAAATCTTGTCCAAAGTTGTCTAAAGTTTAGTCTAAAGAATAAGTGGAGATTAGACAACTCACCTAAAGTTTGTAACATGATGTTTTCGTTGCTTATCAATTCATGGCTCTGCTCCAAGTATGCCTGCATGATTAAAAGAAATCAAATTTAATTTAGTTAAGCAAGACCTAATTAAGATTTAAAAAAAATACAAAAAAAGACTCTGGCGACTAAGATTCGAGTAACTAATTTTTGATACGATGAGCCCACCTCACTCTTGGAGTCCAATGGAGGAGCTTCCCTATGTAGACACATGTGAGCCACCTTGATGACGTGCTCAAGCTTTCGAGGCTGCTCTTCCACTTTGGCCGCCAAAAATAGCGCGCACGTGGAAATGGCCTGAAAAAGAAATTTCAAATAGTTATAAATAGGCACGCTTAAGTTTAGTGTAATTACACTTCACATTAGATACAACTGATACATGTATTGATTATGCTAAATTCAAAATAAGCATACTGCAAACTTACATTGCGATGGAATCTGGTGAACGAATGGAACATATAGAACCGATGGACGTAAACGATGGCCGTGTTGATGCACAGCTGATTTCTGGTTTTCACGTAGTTAGTTAAGGAAACAACTTGTGCACTCTTAATTGAACGCTGTTGACTTATTGGTATAAAACTATAAATTGACCTACTCGCAAATCCTCGGCCCAATGGGGCTCTGCATTGATATAAACATATATTGATATTTTGGCGTAGACGGTAGGCCTAATAAAATGCATAGGCTTACTGTAAATTGTATACGTGCACTAGCATGTCAAACGTTTGCTAATGATTAACGGTCATGTGATGGTGTGAACTGGCCTACAGATTGTTTGTGCCCCACAAACCAGGTCATCGGCGTACTTATGTATGTAACAATCAATAACTAGGCCTTATCACGATTTAACAGTTAAAATAGAGATATAGACTTCGACCAGCTGGCTTAATATGCTCTTAGTAAAAATGTGCAAGCCAAATATTCATTTAAAATGTAGAGCTATTTATTTTTCCATTACGTTTTGAAAGTTTAGGCTTATGTGGTTCCAAGTGATATTACCTCTGTACACTTACACTATTACATGAGGCCCAGACATATTTTAGGCTAGGCCTATAATCCTAGATGGATTTTAAAATTATTTGCATGCGTACCGGTCCCGTTCATTTTTCCAAATGAAAATGTATTTTGCCAAATATGCTTAATTAAATGTATTTTGTCAAATATTGTATTAGACCTAGAACTTATGCCTATTAAAACTAATTTTGTCAACTCGGATTAAGCCTAATTAAAATTTATCTAATAGGCCTACAGGTAATTGAAAAAAAATTATCAACTAAGCTTAGGCCGAAATTAATTTAATAAATTTGTTAAATAGGCCTAATTAAGGAAATATATTTGTTAAGAGTTAAGACCTACAGGTACGTCTACTAAAGTTACATACCGCAATTTCAATTTTAATAATTCTTTTTTTTGTTTGCTGATCAGCAGGGATTGAAAAAAAATAAATTGACCCAAAATAGCCTGAACAATATAGAAAACAGAATTTTATTATCATCTTTAGTGAATTAATGTCGTAATAGATGTGGAGGGAATGGTAAAATGGGGTGGTGAGTTATGTATAAATATTACTAATATTTATATGCTACTACACAACTATCACTTCAATTAATCGTCTGATTAAAACTTTACCACTACTAATATTATAAGCTTATTAGTAGTGATAGTTTTAATCAGACGATTAATTGAAGTGATAGTTTATAATTATAGCTTATAATTTGCGCTTACGTTAATCGCCAAAGCTTATTTCATCAATAAATTTGATCAAATAATATGCAATAATTATAGACTATTCTTCTATCATTTAATGGCGGCCGTCGTTGAGTGATCGTCCGTAGTAAGGCCTACTGACGTACTCCCCTGCCACCCTCGTTTAAAATGAACTAATCCATCTCATTGAATCGAATTAGGTAACCAGAGAGAGAGAAGGCTGAAAGCCGGATTGAAATGCGAAATTGAATTATTATCATTATATACGTTGGGCTACAACTATCGTCAAAGGCAAAGGTGGCCAAGGCCTATTCGAGTGTGTTGGATGATGACGTAGGAGCTGGCATTGTGTTTAGGTGGTCGGCTCACGTGACACCAGTCGACCAATCGGAGCGATCTAAAGGGGGCGTTTTTTTTACTCCCCTCCTCCAGCGAGCTCGCGTTTAGGCCTAAACATTTTGTGGTGTTTTTTTTTATCCATCGTCCTGTTGTTGAAAGTCGCGCAAAGCACAACACGACTGCTTTGTCGAGGCCACTGCGGCGGTCCTCATTCATGTTTCGCGTTCGCACTCTCGATCGTCGGACCATCGACTCGGAATTCGCTCGCAAACAGTGTGAGTAGTGTTTATTTTACTTCACTCCAGTATTAATGCGAAATATAAAGTCACCGTTCTGCGCCGTTGGTGATGACTCGACACAACGAACAGGATCCGGTGAGGTGGGTGGGTGGGTGGAGGGGCCATTTTCAAGAAAATCGGACGTTCTAAATAGGATACACTTGCAATCTCTGTCCCATGTCCTGGATGAAGTTGGCCGCCTGCTGCCTATAAGACAGCTCCTTGTCCGGATCTACGCCACATTTTCTGCTGGGAGTGCTCAACAGTTTTTCCTTCGTGAAATACCATCTCTCCTCAGCCGCCATGACACTCTCAAGCTGCGAGGCGCACATTCACCCACAGGAAACGACGCGCGCGCGATAAAGAAGCTGCGCAGGACCGGTGTCGATCGGTTTGCTGCACGCTCATTGGTCAGCAATGACGTAGTGTCCACTTCCGGTTCGCGATGCCGCCGCTTTAAACTCAGTTTTAATTGTCGCCTCGATTTTATAATTGGTTAAATTAAATTTTTATCACCGAAATCTTCGATAAACGGGTACTCGTTGTCGTTTTCAATTATTACACCATAAAAAAATTGGTCAAATTGCAGTTCGGCAGAACTGTCTCTGGCGGCCATTTTGCATTCATTATTCTTGGAAGCACGTTTGTAACGAGTGATCTGATTGGCTGTCTGTTGCGCTATTTGAAGTTTTGAACCAATCACAGAGCTCGTAACAACTGGACGTAGGAATTGCAAATCGCGTGTTTTTTTTATTTTTTAATAAAATGGCGTCTTTATTATTTTATGTCGCAAAATGGAAATCTTGGAACAAAAAAAAAAGTTTTAAATGTATTGGACTAAGAACCAATCCGACTTTCGATCAGATTCAGTTTTTAATTGTAAACATTTAGTTGGACTGGTTCATTTGTTTATTATCTTGTGGCCCTGCAGGACCCCAGAAAGGTAACATTCTAACTAGGCTAGTAGGCTAGTAGCATATGTGATCATGCGACATCATCACATGTGATGGTGCTCCGAACGAGAGTAGCACGTGCAAGGTGATGACAATAAAATCATGACATGTCAAAATATGAAAAACATACAGAAAATTCCGTATATTTTTCATACCGATATTTTTACATGTTTTCCATATTTAACCGAAAAATATGGAAAAATTGAAGAACGTTGCGCAATCATTTTGACCTCCACCTAATAATTCAATTTTTCAACACCTCTTTTGGGGGGTGTTGGTTATTTCCTATTTTTCCGGAGATATTTCTGGATAAACATTCCTACTACTTCTACATGCTCTTTGTGAGTTGACTGTTCGTGATCACAGTCAACTCACAAATAACATCTAGAAGTAGGGAGACCTGGCAGGGTGGCGCTGCGGTAGCGTAAAGCCACCGCTCACAGTGCAGCCAGCGCCACAGTGAGTGCAGCGGCCAAATTTGTAACTTATTGAAACTATAGGAGCGGTGGGACGACTGAGGCTTGCTGGGAACGTTGTAGAAGACTACCTTTGGTTCAATACCGGATGTGCTGCCATAGTAATTATTACACCCAAAGACGCTACAAACATTCCCTTTCTTTGCCGACAATTAAAAACTAAGCAGAAACAACAGCCAACTTAATACAAAAGCAGAAAGCGGAAGGCAGCAACAATTACTAAAACTTACAACTTTGGCCGCTACAAGAAAATGGCGCACTCGACAACAAAAACGGCGGTCCTCAAACACTCTTGCCAGTTGTCTATAGTAGACAAGTATCGGGGTTTTCTTCGGCGCGGCGTTCGTCCCAAAATGTGCCGGCGGCGTACGCCGCCGCCGCGGAAAAGAGATTAGCCTCTCCTCACTTACGGTAAACGTTATGCGCTTCATAGAGATGCGCCACGTGACACTTGACGTTCCACGTGGCACTCTGCTGTCTCACGTCATGCGCCTTCCAGGGTATAACTTAATGGAATAAAACCGGATGTTTTGAGCAACGGATCATTCAAAATGCCGCCTCCCGTAGAAGAAACTGAAAGCGCGTTTGATACACCCTAGAAAATGAAAGGATCGAACGATAGGCTCTATAAAATAAAAATATTAAGGTGAAATGTCGTCGAATAAGGGTTTTCATCGGACGAATTGAGAGTTTTTGCTTAGAAAATCGGTGTCACTTTCCCTTACAATTGACGTGATGTCATCACCTGCTATTTTCGCTCACATCATTGTTCGAGAGAGTGAAGGACCTTTGCAGACTCAAATGGCACGTGTCCGTTTCCTCCGTTCTTCACGCTAGCAATTGCTATTTTACTAGTTGTCTACTAGAAGTCTCAAATGGCACTTAACCGCAGGTCGGACTCGGTAGCCTAGTAAATCTTAGGCCTAACTCATTGTATTTTTATCAGACTTATTGGTGCAGCGCCGTGCGGAGGCTAAATGTTTCGCACGAAAGTGGTAACTAAGAAGAAAACGGCGATGATGATGACGCCTCCGCCCGTGCCGCCCGTGGTGACATCGGACCGCGACCTGCTCTGCAATTACGTCCATCGCGTCTGCACGCGAACTCGTCTCGACGGTTACGAGTACTGCAGGCAGCACATACTGGAGGACAAGACGGCGCCGTTCAAGCAGTGCAACTACTTGTTGCCGAAGAATGGAAAGCGATGCGCGAACGCCGCCTCCAAGGTTGACAGTCGAAAGGACGGAGGGTTTTGTGCTGTGCACTCGAAACGTAGTTACGCCGGTCAGTTGACGAAGCAACGATCGTACCGACGAAGAAAGCCGACCGAGAATCCGGATAATCTGCTCGGTGATCTGCTGCACTACAAACTGGACGCAGATGGCTACGAGGTGGGCATTGACGGAACGAGAGAGCCATCGGCCAATGCGCTCGTCCGGTTGCCGCTCAGCGCACCTCCCAGCAAAATCAGCCGGATAATAGGCGAGGATTTAGGCATTGTAGCATTGTAATCAACTGGGCCTAGGCATAATCAGCATAGAAATCCTTATTCATGTTTTGTTTTATTTCTTGCAGATTACATTACTGACAGTGACAGCGATTTGGACTCAGTCATCGTTGATCAAACGTTTCGAGGTAATCCAGAAAGCGACGCTGAAAGCAACGACAGTGAGCAAGAAGATCTGTTGAAGTTAGTTTTTTAATCGGATTTTTCCACCAGTTTTATCTTGATAAGTTTTATACCGATTTGTTTGATCAACTATTATATATGTTATTTAATGTTTACAGACACGCCGGCGTATACACTGCCGAAGAAGTTACACTGATCGCGCGCGACAAGCTAATTCGCCTGCAGTCGCTCTACATCGAGCAGTTCAAGCGTCTGCAGCATGTGCTCAAGGAAAAACGACGCAAGTATCTGCACTCGGTGAAGACAGAGAAAGAGAGTCAAGGTGGATTTTGAAAATGTTTTGAAATTTATAATTGTCCGAGCGAGCGTTAAGACGCATTCACAAAATGGCTAAATTCAAGACAGGCTTTGCCGCCTTTGCGTTGCGTGACGATTTCCATCAAATCAGTAATGTGTTGTCGCGCGCTACTCTCGCTCTGACGATTGCACGCAACTGGCGATAAGTATGAACTAACGTGAGTGTTTATTTAGGCACCCTTCGTGCTTCATTGCGTCGCCTCACAGCTGAAGAGTCCGACAACCACATGCGACTGCGGTCGCTACACCGGTATCGTCGCCTCTACGGCGTCGAGCGTCTGTTGCACGAGCAGTCCAAGGAAAGGCGCAAAGTGGCCGCCGAAGGTGTCGCGTACAAACAATCGTCATTTCCGAAATGCGTTTATGCCACCAAGGGCAGCATCACGCGTTGCGGAAACAGGGTTCTGCCCTTCGCCAAATACTGCAACAAACGTAAGTCTAACCAGTGTTCAGCTTTGCCAGGGCGAAAGCAAACGTCGAATTATTTTGCATTTCTAAAGTGGCCTCAACTTCAGTTACAAAATTAAAAATAGGCCTAGCGCAATTGTAAATTTAAATTATCCTACTGATAGAATTTGAAATTATGCTTCGTAAATTTTGCAAATCTGAATGGAATCTATTACCTGATTTTTATTCCACTAGGCCTATTACGCTATTTTAATCTGGACAATATTTCAGGCTACTTTTAAGTATGCAAAACAATTCATAGTCTGCTCATGTTTACCTGTGCCCATTTTCTCATTATTTTCCGCCATTCTTTTTTTATCTTTCCAAGAACCCTTTTGCGAAGGTTGCCATTTTCCATATTGTATTTTTTTTACCACCAGACATACTGAACGACGCTAAACAGGTGCTGTATTGTCCGTGCAACTCTCAGGATGGCGATTGCACAACTCCGGTCGTTCCTGTCGTCGATTTTGGTACCACGTGTCTGTTTCACGTCACCTTACCGCCGAGACTTCCCTCGCCGGACCCTCCCATGGCAAGTTACGATTGATTGCATTGTAACAGCTGCCGGTTTATTTAACCTGTAGAAATTCATTTCCGTTTAATAGGTTAGACCCGGTGGTCTGTGCAACCAACAGTCGTCGGCCGACGATCTTTGCGGAATGATGAGCGACGTGTACGGCGTTCCATCCGTTTCGTCGACGGGTGGCGTCGATCTTGGATCCGACCTGTCGTCGTCTCAGAAAGACTTGTGGAGTCAGTGCTTGGAGACGCCCGATTCCAAATTCAGAGACGAACTGCAAGCCATGGACTTGACGCCTGGCGACCTGCCACCCGAGCAACTCCTCGCCACCAACTAGTGCGCCCATTCTCATCAGGTTTATTAGTTTTCATTTTAAGTTTTTTTTATTTACACGATTCATATTTCATGTTTGAATTCATTTGGTTCTTTCCCCATAAATTTGTAAGTGGAAATTTTCACTTACATATTTTGTGTACTGAAGCTAATTTAACCTTTTTAAATTCTTTTGAGTGATTTGTCATACTGGAATAATTAAACAATTTAAAATAACTAAAAAACAAACAATGAATCCTTTCGATGTTTTTTTTTTCTATTCACCCGGCTAATTCGCATTGTGTAATTTTTTATCGCGCGATCCGATAAAACTTAATTATAACTTGTTTCGCCCGCCATGCAAAAAGTTGCGTCAAGTTATATGATAAAAATGACACAGCCGGATCACACCCTCTCTGTGCACCTGGCCACTGGGGGTTAGGGGTTCGATTCCTTCCTCTGTCCCTTGGGTGTTTGTCTTCTCCCTTGGTTCTGTTAGGACCAAGGGGGTCTTAATTGAGTTTGTGACCTGTTGACCACGAAATTCTATCATTACCTTATGTATTTAACGTATATCAGGTATTTTACAACGTACAGTAGTTCACTCTCAAAGCTAAAACATGAATATTGAGCGAATATGCGCCAAAGCTTCTTTTAGCTTTGCTTGTTTTATTTTAAACGTTCACAGTCAAAGCTAAGATATAACTGTTCAATGCAAGCACAAGCAAAGGTACAAAGTTGCGATACATGTAAATTTTTGTTCCAGGATCTAGTTTTCTTTTACCGTGAACGCGCCAATATCTACTTAGATAAAATACGGATGTTTGGTACAGTACGGTATGTAAATAGCTACCTGTACATCTTGACACCTGTTACCTCTTACAATCAGTTCAACTTAAATTTCAAATTTTGCAGAGCAATGAAGAATTACGTCACTCGGGTCATAACGTATCAATTTTCACTTTGGCGGCTTAGACAATTTGACATTAATTGCAAATTTGCATTATATTTGTAACCTGCAGACTAAAGTTCTCTTGCCTAAACCTTTAACTGCATGTACTTTGCCTAGCGTTGTTAGAAATGCGTACGTACACGTGCTCGAGGTGGTCACTTGCTCGAGGTGGTCACGTGCTCGAGGTGGTCACGTGCTCGCGGTGGTCACGTGCTCGAGGTGGTCACGTGCTCACGAAATTTGAATTCAAATTTTCTTTTTAATTTGCAGTTTTGAAATTTCGCTTTTCGTAAATTGTTTGTTGATGTCGAGCAGCCACTAATTTTCGTCTTTCTCAAAGGTGAGTCTTGATTTTAATTAATATTACTTAATTACTTTTTGTAATTATTAATTGGTATTTTTAACCATTCTTGTGGTTATTAACCAGGCTTGCGTTTGATGGAAGGCTTTTCATTTTCAAAACGGTAGGTAGTAATTGTTTGCGCGGGTTGTTTAACGACCAATTTTAGTTTTGAGTCGGGCATTCTGAATTCAGGAATAGACAGACTCCTCAATTCCTGTTTCTTTTGTTGTTTGTAAAAGGATCTCTGCTGAGATTCCTGACATTTTCACTATCAAATGTGGCCGCGCGTCATTACACGGTACGGTAATCGTTTAAGTAACCTCTACTATAAATGCCTGCGCTAATTATAGTTAGGTAAAATGGGTATAAATGCGTGCGCTAATTATAGTTACGGTAAAATGAGTAAATAACTGATGGTTTTCGTCATGGCATGCGGCTGTCTATAGGCCTATAATGACGATTTCGCCACAAAATTGCGATTGCGTCACATTTGGAGGCCAATTTTGGCGTTGATCCTGCTTGCATGGTACCGTACATCATCATTATCCCTAAATTTCGCTGAGCATTGCCAGTTTTTTTATTTAAATCTCGCGCAGCCTTGTGCCCTGCCATCACGCCATGTCTGAAAAAGACTGACGAAAAGTCAGGAGAAAGAAAAGAAACAAATCTTTGAAGAAAGCAGTGCACTTTTAACAAAGGAGTTCATCTGCTGATTTTCTTGGCTATAAAAGTTAAGGGTTGGCGACAACAACTGTTTACATTGGCGTTTACGTATATTATATATTATTTTTGACGACATCACGAGGTTGAACACCACGCTTGTTGGTGTGCCGCCGGTGGCGTGACCGTGACTCGATTTATAGTTCGCGCCAGCGCGGGCCACACACCCCTTCCTCAGCGTATCACCGGTAGCGTGATTCACCAATTTCAATAACAATGTAAATAAAATTCGTAGAAATATACGGAAAGTGGTAATTATGTACGTTAGTGATTCTTATTACCGGTAGGCCTATATGTAAACCTAGGCCTAATTGAAAATAAGACCTCTGCTATTTTATTTTCCATGTTATTTTCATGGTCTATATATAGAGCATGGTATTTTGGTGGTTGAGTGGCCATTTGAAATTAAGGGTATTTCATCTTATCAATACAATTGTTTTGAAAATAAAAATGTTGGTTGACATGTTTCAATCAACATATCGACCAAGAAACGACCAATTTACATGATTTTGAAAAGTACAATTTTTTTACATTCATTTGACGCCTAAAAAGGTGCGTCGTCCGCTAAAATCCGCTTGATAATGATGGACTCTTAATCTGAGTACCTCCTCAGTGACAGTGGGATCGAATCCCGAACATACCACATTGATGTTTGTCTTCTTCGCCCAACGCACAAGCAATTAGATTGCTTATGTAGTTGACCCATTCAAAAACAAGTTTAAAAAACATTGATTTCGATAGCGCGCCTTTAAAAATCGTCTGCTTCTCGACCCATGACCCATATCAAAACTAGTGTTTGATATATCTTTCCGTATACCTGTATATATTCTGAACATACATGTATCGCACTGATACAATTAGTCAACAAATAAATACAAATATTACTTTTCCGCAAAACAAATGACTGCCCCTTTAAGAAAGTTTACAAATTGATATCAGCCTTTTAAGATAATCTTAAAAATTAATACACTCCTTTTAAGTTATTTTATAAATTGATGATGCCTCTTTAAGTTGTTTTAAAGATTGATATTGGGGTAGCTATTGGGAATTCAAAGAATTTATTATTCAATGGATAATATAGCCAACGTCATCAACTCATCATTTTGATGATTTGATTTTGTTAAAAATCAAATGGTAACCCCTGTGATAGTATAATTTTCGTCGATATACTGTATTTTGCACATGTCTGGCGACCCTGTTCATTTTTTGGAACCGAGCCCTGCTGCAAGATGTCGTCGAGTTCCCCATCCGCCGTCAGCGCGCTATTTTTCCGTGAATCAATAACCGCGCCTCCCCGTGCCGAGCGAGCCAGCCGCAAGAATTTACTCTCAAGGCTAGCCGCTAGCTGAGCTCTCAGCTCTTCCTTTTCCAAGCTGGCAGAGTTCTAACTGGATCCTCTCTTGTCGATTTTCGCATTGTTCCCTTCACTTCTATCTCAAAATCATCTCTAGCTCCCATTTGCTCCTCTCTTTCTCCGCCATATTCAAAAAAAATTTCTCTTTTCCTCATCACCTTCTCACAATTCAGAGGTTAAAATCATATTATCATATTTGTCACTTTTGAGATTACATTTGTGTCTAATGTTGTTGTTTTTTATTACAGTTTTACTGTCTTGTGAGACACCACTTGACCTCAGCTTGGTCATATATAACAAACGAATTGATCAACAATAAGCAAGTCTCGACTCGGCTTTGAATTTTTTCTTCAACATCCATCCATCCAATGGCGGCGAATTCACTAGCACCATCCCATGAACGCAGAGAGAAGAGTCTGTGAGTTTAAATTCACTTTTGTTTCTATTTTTTTTTTAGTTTCTAGTTTCAAACGTGCCGTAGAATTAATGTAGTGTTCAATTTCAACATCAAATTGCGCCTAGCTTGAAATAATCCATTTCTTAAACGGCACGTCAAACCGGTTTTCAGTAAATTCCAAATCGGAAAATTTGAAATGGGTCTCGCTTAAATTAATTAGCTATCAACCTTAACTGCCTCAATTAGGTAATTTGGCTGATTGATAGCTAGGTTTCTTTGTTTCTTGATTGGCGGCCATTTTGAACATGTTAAACTGATAGGCCCAATAGTCTTAGTTGTATTTAGTGCAATGTGAAACGATATGCGGAAGAGGAGGAGTAGGAGAAGGATGGCTGGAAAATAAAATCGTCGGTGAAAATTTCGACCTTCGTATGTCCTTGGAGGGCAGCCATTTATTAATAAGCTGCGATTATGTAAACGAAAGAAAAAAAAAAAATATATATAGGCCTAACATGAGGCAAAAGCACGCCATTATCGTCGT
>JAQIYI010000386.1:0-20144 GCA_034700265.1 Polyzonium germanicum | reverse complement strand
TTCGAAAATGTATTTATAAAATAGGCATGGAGATTTTTGCATGCACACCGTATTTTGAAGGTTTTTGTGGCATATAATTACGCTTCTTAGTCATAACTGATTAGTCCTGATAACGCTTATTCCATAAGGGTTATAACTTATAACGAACAGTTGAGCACTACTTGAAACGAACTAAAGTAAATTCTTGACCCAAGTAACAAATTTTGTTCCCCAAGGCCTATAAAGTGTCTCTAAAGTTACCCACGTTCAAGTCTACTCCATACTGCAGCATATTTAGGGAACTAAATCGTGACTTGAATTAGACTAGACTTGAGATGAGCAAAACGTTTTTTTTGTTTTAATTAATTTAATAACAAAGACAATATAAACATGACAAACATACATGTATTATCGCACACAAGAGCAAAGCTCGCGTGTGGGCACTCAAAATAATACATTTTAACTTCTCGCACTGTCGTTAAAATACCAAGAAAAAATTATACGAGTACGAACAACGATGTAAAACAAAATCAAAGTAAATTATCCAAACTAAGCTCAGCTCAAGTTTAAGAAAAAACCAGCCTAAGTGATGTCTAATGTTTGCGTTTGGAAACTGATTTCAGGCAGTCGAGGCGTTGGAGATGAAGGAGCTAATTGAATTCGGAAAGGACTTTCTCCGCGACGGTCTCGAGAAGATCAAGGGCAATGAAGCCATGACAACTCGTTTCGGAGTCATCCCGACGATCCTTCTTCTGATCCTTTGGCCAGTCATTTTCATCGTCGTCCTCATCCTGCTCTGCTTGCCTTAAATGCGCACCAAAACAAGATACCGTCGATCCACATGCATATAATCCTGTTTTTTTTCTTCCCTCTTGCACTCTTTTTTCGTACAAAAACTTGCACTCGACGGTGTTACAAGACGAACTGAACACGCGCAACGATGTTAATTAATATAATTAAAAATCAATTAACATTATTTGCATTTTTATTTCTCGTAACATAGAATAAGAGAGCGCCTCAATGGGTTCATCATTATACAGGGGCGTATCCAAGTGTCTTTGTGGGGATGAGGGAAGGGAGTGTTAGATTTCACCCAATTGCTTGTTCAAAGCTTTTATTTATTTTAAGAAATCCAGGGTCAACAGGTCCAAGGCCCCAATTATAAACCCCTAATTGTACAGACATAATTGAATTCAAAACACAAATGTGGGAACATCTGGCTGCGCACACCATCGATCCTCGTCATTGATAAAAACAAATCAATAACTAAATAACATAAGTGAAATCGTATGAATAAATGAATAAATTAGGCATATGCCTAGTCAGAAGGAGCACGTTCATAATAGTAGACAAGTTTGGTTGTGGGTTCGAATCCACGGATGGATGTTTGTCTTGCCTTTAGTTAAAGGCGAAGCGACAGTTGCGATTTTCTAAACAGAAACTCTCCGATCGTTCGATGAAGCACCTTTTCGACGATATATTCTACGATAATATTTTTTATTTTATCCCCTTCTTTTCATTTTCTACGCTGAATCAAACGCGCTTTCAGCTTCTCTCATAAGAGGCGCCATTTTGAATATAATGTAAACGAAGCCCCATTTTTATTTCATTAACGTTTACAATGTTGAAGGCGCATGACGTGTGTCCCACGTGAGACGTCAGAGAGTGTCACGAGTGGGACGCTATAGTGTCACGGCGTGACGCATCTCGATGAAGCACATATAGTTTACCGGAAGTGAGGTTTACCTTATAATATTTAAAATGAATGCAAAAGGCATTTTTATTGCAAAAAAAAAAATCTAAAATTACAAATAAATTTATCTTTAAAAATACCGTAGTGATTTGTAAAACCTAAAACTAAAAAGTCAAACTTCTTGTCGCTTCCCCTTTAAGCTACGTTCTCCACTTCCGCTCACAGTAATTCTCCGCTAGGAGCTCGGCTCAATATTAAATCACGATCACGTCCAGTGGCCTTCTATAATGGCGACTGCCCATTGCCGAACGTCGACGCTCACTTCATGGTTAGGCCTACATCCCTTAAATTGTGCATCATGAGCCGATTTTGCAGCCAGATTTTTAACACTTAATAAACAAAAACTAGTATGTACATTAAAGGTACCGGTAGACCTACAATCACATGGAGTGCGGCCATTATCAGCTCCCGCCTGAGAACTTTATGCACGTTCAGGATCATTGGCAAAGACAGCACTACCTCTAACGTCCTCCGCACTGATTTCCGAAATGGGCGCCATCGCCTTTAGAGAACACTCTTCCATGAACACTTCGCTAGAATCTTGCCGTTTGACTCCGCCGTCTCTCTTTTTAGACTCGGCGGTGTCGAGCAGCGGAACGGCCGACGGTTCTTGTTGCTCGTGTGACAACTGGCGCTTCGTGAAGGCCACCGATCCGTTGACGGGCGCCGTCTTGCGAACGGGCGACGGCGGAACGATTATGCTGGCCCAGCTGTTCATCGAAACGAAGCGTTTGCGCTTCTTTTCCAACGAAGCTTTTTCAACAGCTGCAGTTGGCCTCGCGTTGTTGGGTGAAGGGTCAGGAGCTGGAACATTTTTTTTTTTGGAAAATAAAAGAAAATTTAAATATCTTTGATCAATTAAAGAAATGCATTTAATTTATTGTTTAAAAGAATTATTTTATAATTAAAGAAAAATTTATTGTACATACCGTAATTAAACAAATAATTAAGAGAATTTATTGATCATAAATGAACTTAATAAATAATTAAGTTAATTTATTAGGCCTAGTCATAAATTGACTTGATAAATGATTAAGTTAATTTATTAGGCCTAATCATAAATTGACTTAATGAATGATTAAGATAATTTATTGGGCCTAATCATAAATTAACTTAAGAATTAATAATAAAATAAGTTAATTATTTCTTAAATTTGTAATATGTTAAATTCATTATTAACAAATTATATAATTAATTCGAAATAACTACGATTTTCATATTAAGACGTTTGAAAACAAAAACTTGACAAATAAAGCAACCAATTAGATTGCTAGAGCCAAACAGTTCCTATTATTACATTAAGCTAATACTATTAGAACCAGTCTGTTCATGTTACTACATTTAGCAAGAAAACATCCGGAGCATTAGCGAAACGAGGATATCCTGATCAGAAATTTATTAACACAAAATATACTGCTAAAATAACAAAAACAATAATCAGTAACTTAGTGTCCAACTTGGTTCTTCGAAAATAAATGTGACCCAATTAAGGAAATATTTCCTATCTGGCTAAAGTTGCCTAGCATGACGTGTTTACTACATTAGAAGGATAATTAAACTTATTAAAGAACAGGACTTACTGACTGTCTCCACCGTTGTCAGTCCAGGCTGCGAACGCTTACGCATGCTTGGACTTCGTTGGCTGCCACTTCCTACAGGGGCGAGAAAATTTGTAGTTTCAATAGAATCTAATGAAGACGGAAAAGTGGGAAGAAAGTTAATCGATCTCTCAGTTCACCAATATACGCGGACTGTATTATATATAACGTACCTCCTCTGCTACTGAACTCACTATCCGAAGGAGTTCCGCAAACGATCGAATAGTAACCCTGACGGAACGACGGGCTCCTGAAGGCGTAGATGATTGGGTTGCAGGCAGAGTTAATGTAGCCGCACCAATACGCCTGCAAAACGGGATGAACAATCAAAACAATTCTAACAAAAACTAATTTCACTTCAGTTAATGAATTCCTTGGTTTTTAAAGGCTTTAAAAAATATTTTTTTTTTACAAAATTCAAGGGATCCCTTGAATTCAGAGAATTATCAGCTTGAGGCTTGAATCACTAAACAGTTTAAGAATTAAGCTATCTCGACTTGAGAAAACCCCAAGACAGGCTGCATGGATGCCGCCATTTTTCTTCACCAATAGGAAGGGGAATTATCGTTAAAATGAGCTATCATCTGTACGTATAAGCACCTCTCGATCTCCTTATGCACTTACGAATTTTGACCGCAATCTCGCTTCATAAACGGAAGTTGCTACGTCTGTCTTGATTGACAGGTCTTGATATTTGCATTTTTAGTGAACTCGATACCTTAAACTATAAAAGTAATTCCAGAGCTTTGAATTATGACATTCTAAAAAAAGCGGGCAATAGTCGCAAACAAGCTCGCAAGTGTCATTTGAGTGTGCGAAGGACAACTTGCTAGTTGTCCTTCACTCGTTCGGACAATTACCGTAGGCCTACAAGCGTCTTAAGTGATAGTAGGTGGATAAACATTCCTTCGCCATCTTGAGTCAAGGAAGACTTATCAATAAAGATTCTTGAGCTTGGAATCTCCGAGCACTTTAAGGCTGGAATCACCAATGACTTTTAACCCTGTATCAACTGGCTGAGAATACGTCATTGGTTCCATTCAGATAGAATGGAGATGGGATTTATTTTCAAGTCGAGACAGCTCTAAAAGTCACGCATCTACATTAGTGACCCAATTAAATGACGTCGTCATGCCGGTCTTGGAATTTTCTCGAGTAGAGACAGCTTATTGCAGAAGAAAAATAAGAATTACCAAAGGGTTTGCGAGAAGAGGAACCTTGTTCTTATCCTTGACGGTGGCCGCATATGTGGAATAGGCGATGTAGGGCGACCAACACAGCAAAAAGCAGATGAGCACGACGAAAAGTGTGGTAGAGATGCGCTTCTGCTGGGCCATGGAGTTGCGCGCGTCCACATTGGTGGTCTCGCGCATGCGAGACATGTGTCCGCGAATCTCGCCGAAGATGCGGACGTAGCAGAAGATCATCACGCCGAACGGCACGATCAAGTTGAAGAGCGTGTTGACCACCGAATGCGTGTACTTGAGCAGACCGACGGGGTACGAAGGTCCGCACTGAGTGGCTCCCTTCTTGAAGACGCTGCTGTTCCAGCCGACGGCGCCGCCCAGCGCGTAGCCGTTGGACCAGATCCAAGTGAAAGCGATCAGAGCGATGATGCGCCCGGGCGTCATGAAGCGACTGAACGGGCGCGTGATGGACACGTACTTGTGGATGCTGATGTACATGAGCGTGTGCACCGAGGCGATCATGAAAACAGCCACCGTGTAGCCGTTGAACTCGCACATGGCGGCGCCGAACATCCAGTCGCCTCGAATCAACGTCACCACCGAGAAGGGCATGTCGAATACGGCCACCAGGATGTCGGCCACGGCCTGAAGAAAAGAAATATACGCTGTAAGCTCCTCCAACCTCCAACACGTAAAACTTTCACTTTTATAATGGAAATCCTAGAACTAATTTATCTCACTAGATTGACGATGAACATGTTGGTCCTCGTGCGCATAGACTTGTGCCGAGCGATGGTGAGGATGACCATGATGTTGCCCACGACGGCGAACAACATGATGATCACTAAGATGGCGCTCATGGGCAAAACGACCGCAGCCGGGTAATCGTGGTGCGTCAGGCTGACGCCGCTGCCGCCGCCCGAAGAAGCTGCTGGCCAAGGAGTGCCGACAGGATTGAGGCTGTTTGGACGCAGAGTCGTCATGATCCTGTTGCCGAAGATCTTTCTCGTCGTGGACATGGCGAGATTTCTCGCTGTCGTCTCATATTCCGTTGTCCAATTGAACAGCAGGAGGCGTTCAGGTGTCGAAGAATTGACGCTTCTTTGCAATGCTGGTGACGTCATCGTGGATATAGTCTTCTATCTTCAGGTTCTACAGAAATTAAATCATCAAGATATCATAATAGGCACATTCGAGTTGTGATGCATCGACGTGTTCACATTAGTAATGGCGAAATAATTAATTTGTTGAGCAAAGATCTTATAATTGGCGCGGCTGGATTTATTTTAAGGGTTCACGCTAAAAGCTGATATAAAAATGTAAGATATTCCAATGCAAGCTAAGATATGCACAATTAAGCAAAGAATAGTGTGTTTTTTAAGATTTTGAAACAGAATTTACATTCAAATGGTGTTTAGACTGTTCACTGTTCTCTCTTAAGTTGACACAAATTTATTTGCCAAAAATAATTCAAAGTTTTCTTTGTAGTCCTTTCAACTGTTGGACGCCACCACCTTCCTTGGAAATCAAATGACTTCCATGCCTCAAAACCATACTTGACCTGTGCAAGTGTGCAAGCTATCTTGACATGATTAAAAATTGTTGAAATTTGATATTTTTTTTTCCAAATCAAATGCCTATTTTTAGCATTTATTTGAAATAATATAGGGTAAACCTCACTTCCGGAAACAATATATTTTTCATCGAGATGCGCCACGTTAAAACTCCCTAGTGCTCCACGTGACACTCTCTAGCGTCTCACGTGGCATACGCCATGCAACTTCGATGATCGTAGACCTTAATGGAATAAAACCGGGGCTTCGTTTACCCAATATTCAAAATGGCGCCTCCCATGCCAAATGTTGAAAGCGCGTTTGATATTCAGCGTAGAAAATGAAAAGAACGAGATAAAATAAAATTATTATTTTGGTATATGATCGAATAAAGTGCTTCATCGAACGAACAGTTAGTTATTGTTTTGAAAATCAGTGTCGCTTCCGCTTTAATAAACTTAAAATAATGTAATTATGGACGCCCTCATAGAAAACAATATAAAATGGGATGAAATATGTTTCGCCTCGCCGCTCTCGAGACGTTTAATGGCCAACCAACGGCCACAACGACTAAACACAGAATTTCGCGCATCTGAGTACCATATGCTTGATCGCTCGCTGCTCGAGATATAAGCTTAAACTAGAAAACCTTGCCTTTAGAATTAGAATTAGAATTAATATTCTGCAAGCAGCTATAGACAACATAACCTTACCTAGATTAGCGTAAGATTTAGTGACACAAAGTTCTCAATTTATCTACATGTAATTAGACTATTACCTTTAAAATAATTATATGATAAGAGTTGACTTACCGAGTAAACATGCAGTTTCTCAAGATACACGTGTAACAAAAAACACATAAAAAAGTCGAGGAGGATCGAGACCGCACGAAATACATGTAGAGGTGTCGACGCACGTCTTCATCAATAATCCATCAACTCTAGTCGAAGGTTTTCAAAGCGTCTGATTTGAACGAGTTCTTGCAAGTAACCAAACCTTCTTGGAAATTGCGTCCGGTCGCTCACATCCTGCCCGACTTTTATCAACTTGTCGCTAAAGATTTCTATTGGATAATTAAATAAGAAATTAACCAGCCGTAGCGAAAGATCTAGAAAAAAAATAAATTCACGACAAAATGGTGCGAATAATTAATTACCTCGTAAATTTAGCGAATGTCGACGCTCAAACGTTTCTGGAATTGAAAGATAGCAGCCCTCCTAAGGAAATTACCGTTAACAACAAATAGGCCCGTCTTGTAATCGTAAATGCGTAATTTAATGTAAGCGTCGCTTGGGATTCCGAAGAAGAAAAATAAAAGCGACTATAATGGATTCCATGGAAACAAGATAAAAATAAATGTACTTGCATTACGTTTCCACTAGAAAATCTAAATGCAGAGACCCTATGCACAGGTTCACCGCATTTAAGTTTTCAAGTTTAATTCTCCTAATCGCACGTATTTTTGGCTCATGTACATGTAAACGTAAGGATAGTCATACATGTTGCATATTACCAAACTAATATTGCCAAATCACTTCTAATTAATTAGTAGGCCTATTTATTCCTGTTTTCTTATCCTCTCCCTTCACTATAACGAGGCATACATTATCATCCATTCCCAAATTAATACAAAATTCGAATTAATACCAGGAGTTTGTTTTATTTCTTAAGTGCTACTTTAAAGACAAATTGAAAAAAAAAAAAGCCTTATCTTGCTTTAGTACAGTTAACAATGTACATGAACATGTTTGTACCTGAATAGGAATTGAATTGAATTAGGGTGTTAATTCGTCTGCAAAGTATAGGTTTTTTTATATAAAGAATTGTATTAGTCCAGCTAAAGCATGATTTGAGTGATCAAGATTTTGACGTTACTTGTAACACGGCAAGATGAATTACTTATAATTATATCATCAACTCAAATCAACTGATCGCCTTAAAATAACAAATCAAAATACCGTTATTGAAATAATATGAATCAAATTAAATTAAGTTGACCAAAACAGCTTATCAGAGATAAGTTGGAAAAGGGAAAAAAAAAAATCAAACTATTAATCTTATACGCAAATGTAAACAAGACTCAGTTCGCTGGCATAAAGCGAGGGTCTCGGTAGCGGATTCGGACAGCGAGTTCATTAAGAAGCGATAAAATTCATCACTGGCGTTTGAATAAATCTGGATATTATTTGCTGTCCAAACCAGCATTCAAGTCTTATATACTGCTGTTATCTAGAATTTTCGATACGATGCTTAGGACAATTCCATTTCCTTAAGGACATTTTCGGATTTACGAGTGACTTTAGGTTAGGGCTGGATAACGAAAGGTCGAAACTTCCAAAAACTGGTTATTTTAAACTAGTTTTAAAAAATATAATGTAAGTTTCTCAGTTTCCAAGGATTTTAAGTTTTGTTTTAATTTTTTTTAGTGCACATCAATATTAAATTAGATTATTGCGGATTCCCTTACCTTATGTTACCCAGCCCTGCGGTATTCAGCTACATAATCAGCCTTATTTCTGTGATAATGTCAAAATCAAGGTGAGTACCCGAGACACTAAAATGCAGATAAAACATGTCTCCACCTGACGGTTTGCGGAGTGGAGTCCAATTGAAGCATACAGCTTTTCAATAAACAAAACAACAAAAAACGAATGAAACAAAAAAAAAAATGAAGGCACCATTTATGCGGTTTAAAACACAGCCATCAAAAATATAAAGTACTTCTTCATGGACACCGAGCAGGGTTGTGTATGAACTGTTCAAAACCGCACATTCACTTAATTCCGCTCGGCTATTCCACGATCTATAATTACTGAGCAAAAGCCACTGAAGCATCTGCAACATTGCAGCTATTACAGGGGGACGAGGAAGAAGGGTCGCGCTAATTTTAGCGTTTCACAAATGTTCGTTAATAACTTACGTGTATTGGATCGACGTTGAGTATTATTTTTGTTGCAGAGAGTCCATCAACACTTTCAACAGTTTGACACGGGATTTTCCCACATCTTGTTGCCCAACTGTAGTTGCATAATATTTCGAGAACCATCCGACGGAAGAGGTGGTGGATCACGCCGCTGCGCTGAAATAAAATGCAAAGACGAATACGTGAATTAATCACTGAATACAAAACATTTGCAAGGCATCGTACATGGACGCTAGTGCAGTACCTACAATCCTCCATTCTGGCATTAGACGGTTAATATTTACGTTTTTTCAAAGATTTAAGAGACAAGAGTTAAGAGACAAAATCCTTTAAAAATGCTAAAAAAGGTTCCCAAACTTTTCTGAAAATCGCCAGAAAAAATTCCTTGAAAACATCAGCCATAGAAATGTCCCAAAAAGTTGTGCGTTTGATTGTTCGTGTGCAGGACACATAACAAAGCAGGCCCACCATGGCACCAAACATATGAACCAAATAACGAACCCAGCCGGGCCAGTCCTGATTGAAACATTCCTTAGGTCACATTTGCACACGCCTGCTGCGTGCTGTTTAGCTCAGAAGTCACGCATGATAACCTGGTCCATCAGTTTTTCACTGACTAAACATAAATCATAGCTCATATGGTTACAGCCGTCCTACGCCAACCTTAAATTAAATTCTACTTGAATATCAAAAAATACATATATTATATAAGACTAACATACAATGATTCCTGCTTGGGTACGACTTCTGGCATTTGGTGAAAGGTTCCGGAGACGGCAAGTTATTTATGCTCAAGAAAAGATGGTAAAACCGGGTTTCAAAGTCCTCTATAAAAATCCAAAATCAAAATTAATTTATTTTATTTTGTAACTAATTTTCAACAAAGCAAAATTAAAAATAAAACATACCCGCACTACTGCTTGACGAGACTGATCCAGTAAAGGAATTCCTGGTCGACGAGTTGCGAACTGGTGGCGGTGGCGGCGCACAATTGGGTGCGGAAACTTTAAACTGAGACGGTGGCGGCGGCACGGACCTGTGAGGCGGCGGAGGCGGAACAGCGGATGACGACGACGGAGGCGGTGGCGGCGGTGGTGCCGCAGACGGCGCTTGGACCTTGAAAGGAGTCGTGGGCGGAGGAGCGGGCCGATTGGCAGCGGCTCTCGGAACATGCGGCGTCGTCCTCATAGGAGGTGGAGGAGCAGGTTTACCAGCAGCTGCAGCGGCAGCGGCAGCAGCAGCGGCTGAGGATGCCATCATGCCGCCTGCTCCTGGAAAATCTCTGTGGGGCAGTGGCGGCGCAGGAGCCTTAGACGCATGGCCACTACCGCCTCCTCCTCCTAGCGGAATCAAGTTCGGCGTGCTCACATTTCTGAAAGGATGCTGCTGGTGGGCGCCGCCGTAATCGGAGACAGGTGTCGACACCGGGCTACCAGAAGGAGAGGAGTCGTCGTTGTTGCTGACTTTGATGACGACCGCAGGACGCCCGTTGCTGCTTCCGCGTCGTTGACTATAGTCGTACTCGGAAAGCGACTGAGGCCTTCGGCGAGCGTTCGGCGGCTTGCTCGGCAGAGCCGGTGGACCGTTGAGAACGGCCAAACTCTTGGGAGGCGGAGGTGGTTTCGAGGAAGGCGGAAACTTTGGAGACGGAGGGAAGTTGGACTTGGCACTATGCACGTTGGGTGGCTTGTTCGGAAGAGGAGGCCCGGTCTTGCTTCGATTGTGCCCAGTTGGACTCACGTCGCCGTTTGCGCCCATCAAGGGCTTATGGTTTGTCGGCGGCGGTGGCGGCGGAGCTTGGTTTTTCATTCCATCAGCGAAGAATCCTCTCCGTATCGTTCCAAACCCGGCAGGAATAGAGCTCTTCGACTTGGACTGTGGACTCGAAGGGTAGCTGTTGGAGTTCGCCTCTTGAACTGGCTTCTTGGGCGGCTCCTCCTTTTGAGCGTTTCGAAAGGATGGAACTAAAGCAGGTCCTGAAATGTGAATTGTGTCATATAAATGGTATTATTTCCTCGCTTGTTCTTTATTTAGTTAGTAATTTCTAACTACCACTCAAAAGAAAAAAAATATGAAATTAAGTACGGTATATTTTAGGCATATATTTTTTTGGTGCAGAGGGTACGCGTATGCAGGATTAAAAAAAGGGAGAATGTTGAGATCAAGGCGCCCAGCACAAGTCTAAGGCCAAGGCCGGAATCACTGATGCAAATCTCAGACTTGTCTTTAGTCAAGACACCTTTAGTAACTTGCGGTTATGATGGGAGTTGATTACAATAAAAATTAGTTATCTGCAGTTCTGCATTACGCACTCACGAATTTCGACTGTAATCTCCCTTCGTAGCCTGGAAATTGCTAAAGCTGTCCTGACTTGAGACATCTGGTCTGAGATTTGCACTAGTGATTCCGGCCTTAATCGTTAATTGCGCCAAATGGCGTGCAAAATCACCTTTTAACACCGTACTTGGTGCTTTGCCCGTGCTACTCACGTTCGGACATAAATAGTATTTCATACTAATAGCATAGTAATGAGTAATCGAACAAAAAAACAATGCACATGCGACCTACCATGAAACATGTAATACAAGTCGCTTCCCCTTTACCAACTTACATAATTGTATAAGTTTACAAGAAATTAATAGGCCTAGTACAACCTTTGCTAAAGCCAGTGGGTTTCAACTTTGGCATTCCTCCTGCAAAAAGTCCGGCAAGCTGAGGCGGCGCTCCGTTAATCTGACCTCCGTTACTAGACGGTCCGCCAGAACTACTGCCGGCTTTGGGCCTATTGGCGACTGCATTTTTGCCTTTACACAAACAAGGATTAGTGCAACAACACGTGTTAGTGAATCATTGAGACTAAAAACATCAACAGTAAGTTACACGCCAAAAAAAAAAACTGGTTATCATGCATAACTGCACTAAAATTATATAGGAATTCCACAATTCACATCGGCTTGCACACTCAATTACTCATTGGTTAAATTCAAACTCTAGTTAAGATTATAAAATTAGAACGGTTAGGCCTACTATCAATGATGGGTGCGCTGCGGTCGTTGGTCACTGCCTTCTTTAGCTTGGCCCCATGGCGAATATCGGTGAGCAACTGGTTGCGCTTGTCGGCTCCGCCGCTACGTTTGGACGGCTGAGCGTTGATGAGACCGGCATTAAATGCAGGCGGAGGCGGAGGACCGGGCGGCGGCGGAGGTGGAAGCGGCATGATGACCAGCGCCTAACGTCGAACCTGGCAAAAAGAATAATGACAATAAAATAAAATAAGAAAGCACACATCTAGAGGAATATGCCAAGGTTACGGTACAATATCGTAGGTCTACATTGAAATCATAAGTTCAATTCATCTGGTTCTTGTCCGTAAATTTGTCACATATTGATTTTGCAAAGGTCAAACGGTGCAAAAAGCTTACATTATAAGACAAAAAAAAAAAATTAACCCACCTTATGGGACAAGTGTTACTAATGAGTTCAGGCTACCAGGTTACGGTTACCGGCAGAGGTGTGCGCGATCACGTGATCTATCTCGATCACGTGATCTATCTAATCTTATTGGCAGTCAGGCATTTCGGAAGAACCCGAAACTGTGGGTTGTATAGGCCTATCTAATCGACCAAAAAAATTCGCATTTATAATGTTCCGTGTCAATTAAATAGGACAATGTCAGTTGAGTATATGATCGAAGCAGGCTTTTGTAGACCAAATATGCAGGTGCCAATTGTCGTTGTCAGTTCTCGCTTTTTGCTTCAAACTGATTCCCAAATGGCGGCCAGCTAGTTTATTGATTGGCAGATAAGCCTTCAAATTTCCAGATACCGGTATGCCTATTTGTTTTACAAGTATATGCGAGCACAGCAAGCTACACTGTACACCTAGGCCTAGGCCTATGAGTTATGTAGGCTAGGCCTATTTTTTTAAGGCAGCCATAGGAAATTAGACACTCATTTTAAAGGGGAGGCGACAATTAGTTTAATTTTTTTAGTTATATATTAAGCTTATTACCAAAGAAAATTTTAGCTTTATTTTCCACAATTTAAACGTGCATTTTTATCATTTATTTGAAATAAAATAGCCGACCGTCGTTTCCGCTAGGCCAACATCGAGATGCGCCACGTGACACACGTCACGTGATTAACGTGAATCGTGACACACGCGATACGCCTTCCATGGGACAAAACCGGAATCGATGGTATGTTAAAATGAAAGATGGCGGCTTCCATGCGGTATTAGAGCACCCCATTCGATTGCGCGTACAAAAATTGAAGGAATAAAACAATTAAACTTTTCGTAAACAATGTCTTATCAAATTGGGCTTGATATCATATGAACACTGAGAACTTGTTTTGAGAATCGGTGTCGACATGCCTAACATGACCTAGACTAAAATGAATTAGCTGAGGCCTACATTGTGCACGTATAAAGTTGAGTTTGTGCTAAATTTAGTCCGTGTTTACACGTCATCATCGTGCGAATACAGGCAAACTCAATTCCCAAAACAAACCAATTTGCATACCTATAGTGTGAATACAACACGTGCCACACCGCGTTCTCTTTGAGCCGTTTTATCTAGATATGATCGTGCCATAGTCAAATTATATTATGGTTTAATAATAGACTTCGGCTTACCACTCAAACCACAAATTAGGTCTTGGCCTATAGGCAAATCATTTTATACTTGATTTAAATTGGACAAATGTGCGCTAAAATAACCGGTCCTCAATGCAGATCGCAACCAGTTTCTCCTGCCTTTGATCCATGAACGAGTTGGCCACTAAACTTTGACATTTTAGCAGGTCTAGGCCCACGACTAGTGCTTTCATTTTGTGGCTTGGGCAAAATCGACAGCTAAATCAGACGACAAACGACTGAATTCAGGCATGATGATCGACTTGAGCTCAGAAATAATTCGTCGTCTACTTTTGCCCGGTCAATTGGGATCAATGGCCAACGACACTACATGTAGAACATGGATGATCGGCGCTTTGCATGTTAGGCGTCCATAGCGCTTAAGATGGCAAGCACACGATATGGAAAGTAATTGACCCTCAAACAGAGTTAGGCACGACTCTCAAGGACAATCAATAGTGACCACGTGACCATGGAGCAACAACTGGCTGTTCAAGTGCGAGCGAACTTAACTGGCACCGTGGGACTAGAGTCGGCTAACAAACGACTTCAATATGGCCATAACGGCAAGCCTAGTCTACAACTCTACATATTTACATGTAACGTTTATTTATTATTACCCAGAGGCCCAGGCTATAAAACTAGAAATACGCCTAGGCATATTTTCATGACATGCTTTCATTACATTTGTCAGATGACAATGGCCTATTGCTTGGTTTCACATGGGAGAACTTTTGATTTCTGTTAAATTCGCGAATTTCCGGAAAATTCGCATGCCAACTTATCACGCGACAACGTTTGGCCACAAAGCATATGCGAGAAAAGAAATCGTGTTATGGGTAATTCGCCTGCGAATTTACCGGATATTCCCCACAAAATGTGTCCATGTGAAATCCGCTTGCGAATTCGTAGTGAAATCGTCCCGTGTCCTTTTTGGACCTATTTTCACCAAATCAAGTTGTAGAAAACTACTTGAGACTTGTCATGGCTCATAAATCGCCACGAATTCGTTCGTTCGTTCGTTATCGACGCGTTCGCTGCATGTGAACTCCGCTTAAGCCGACTTTTATTGGCCTAGGGCTAGCCTATTGCTTTCCCACTGGGCCCATTATAAATTTATGAGCAACTAAAATGAATAAAATCCAAAAGATTTATGGTGGCCCAGGAGGAATCTAAAATATTATATGCCTATGCCTAGGCTAGCTAGTAGCTAGGGCAATATATTTTCTTGCGATAAAATATTTTGAAGCTGGCGGAGCCTTCCCTGAAATTACTTTCCACTAATTTATTGATTTTGTAAGGCTAAATGGATATTGGATACGAAGAAAATAAAAAAAGATACCGACTAGGCCTACGTGTAATACATCGACCATCTTACCAAATAAATAATAGCTAGGCCTATAGACCTACCGGATACACGTAGCCGACTTAAATCATACCGTACAGAAATGTCCTACATGTACATGTACGTACCTGACGTATCATTCTGCAGTCTGTAGGCCTAGGCCTATAGTCTAGGACATCGTTTGGTCACGTGATGATAATTTTATATATAGATCCTAGATTATTATTTATAGTTTTGTTTAAGACTAGCATACAGTTGGAAAATCGCCTAACATCTCTCTCAAAACCCAAAATCGAAATCTGAAAATATCAGGCCTAAGGTGCATCGCATTAATTTGTTCATCTGTTGAGCTAGGTTGCACCAAAACGTAGTGACGATACCTATCTTGGCTTAAAGCTGGTTTTATTTCACGTGATGTTCAAGACTCGCAACGATTGTCATAGTGCTATCATTCGGAACACACCCATGAGCTTCAAGTTCAATCTACTTTGTCTGAATTGCGGAACCTCGCGGTGAGGTCACTGAGTCATTGCTCAATAATACAGGTAGGCCTAGATCTGAGGATTGAATTTGAGAAACATACTTAGGCCTATTAGAATTTGTCGTTTACTAGGCTGCATATGCCGGATTAAGTTGGTTGTTTGAACACATAGCTAGCCTACATATAATAGAGTAAAGTTGACACTTTTTATCGGACGCTTTTTTTGTTGCGAGCGTCACATGAATTCCTTCAAAACGTTCATAATGCAGAATATAGGCCTACTGAAAAATCACTTTGGTTTCCGTGAGAAAGCGGTCAAATGTGACTAGTAACACCCTTGTGTGTGTGAGTCCTAGGATACGCTACTCATAGAAAACTTATTAAGACTCGCTTATTAAAACATTTACATGTACATGTACAAACTATAGGCTAGGCCTACAGGTACAGTTGTACTCGCTGCTTATCACAGAATGCTTTCAATGCACCTACGGTACTCGTAAATTAGTCTTATCGACGCATAAGCATATGACGCAGTAGACCTACTTAACCCCTTTTAGGTACCGTATTGCATGTACATTGCACAATGTACCGTAATCAGACTAATCACCGTACATGTAGGCAGTAGGCTTAGACCAATCGTTTATACATGTAAGTCGTGAGTGTGTCACGTGTCCTATTGTGCAGCCGTGGCGCACCATGAACAAGTCGTTCACTCCAATTCTAATTTGAGTAATTTCTATTCAAAAATAGCTTCAGAAAGACGTAGGCCTACCGTTCTGAGGATAGGCATACGACGTAAACATCAAATGACGTCCAAAAAATCCAAAATGGATTGCTTGGATTTCCATTTGGCTAGACTTGTTGCTGAGTATTTTAGGCCGGAATCACTAAACACTGTTAAGAATAGGCCTATATATAGACCTGGGAACATCCATGAGAGGCTCTTGAACGCGACTTTTGTCTACTAATAATCTAATATGGATCAATGGATGGGGATTGGCATCAAAATTAGCTCTCATCTGTAGCCTACGTATCTCACGATCGCGTTGCACACTTGAATAATTTTGACGGTAATCTCCTTTCATTGATCAATGAGGCAAACCTGTCTTACCACGAGAGGTCTGAGACGGGGATTAGTGATTCCCGCCTGTTAATGTATTTATCTATATTACAGTTTATGTGGTTCTAGTTTAATAGCTTCAATGACAATGCGCTAAAAACGGCTTTCGGCTTTATTACACTAGTTGGCCTACACTTCTCGAAGGAAAAACATTTGACACATACGAGCGTACATTGTAGGCCTACATGTGTCAAGTGTGTTTCCTACAAGAAGTGGCCAACTAATGTAGGCCTAATAAAGCCTTAGGCCGTGCGCAAATGAGAGCAACATGTACTTAACGTGTGCGCAACATGCAACAAAATTATCACATGTTAAGGGTGGCGTGTGATAAATTTGTTGCATGCTGCGCGTCCGTCTTTTGAAGCTTTCTTGAAGATTTTCGTGTCATACGGCGCTCAATTGACTGCATCACCCACAATTGGTGAAAGTTGGATCATCAAAAATGACCTCTCCTGCGACCTTCGCGGCCATGGCGTTGCGCCGCACCTGATCAGATTTCCTTATTTTTAGGTGAGTGCGTGGCACAGCCAGATATAGGCCTATACTCACGTCATGACGTGAAGCTGAAAACGCCGTCATATCGAAATTTTAGAGGGGATTTATTAATTATAATTATTTTATTAAAATATCGCCTAAAGTGAAACCACAGTATGGTGAAACTCTAGTTTCAGACTTGAAATCGGTTCATCACCAATTTGCGGTGTTTTCATGACTTTTCACGCAAATTATACCCGACGCACTTGGTTTGCGGCCCGCCCGACGTCCATCCCGTTCCGCCCGACCTTCTTTCTTTTCTTTTTTTTTTTTCAAAAACATGTAGGCCTATTTTGAGTTCCGAGGAAAAAATTGGGGCAAACGATCGCTGCGTAAACGATAAAAGTTGATTTACAAGAAATAATAAATACATACCAAGTATAAATCGCAACAGGAAGAAAGGGGGGAAATATTTAGGGAGGGCGAGAAGGATTGAGGCGAGCTAGAAAAGGCCTAATTTATAGGCGGAAATACGACGACTTGACGATAGGCTTAACACAACTGTGCAGTTCCAAGATTAGGCCTAGAATCTGACCTGTGTGGACTCTTGAAATGGGGCGAATTAAGAGATTCGCGAACCAATACTCACCGCAAATTAACGCCGACAAATCGATTCGCGCTCTAGACAGACGACATCACGAGCGAACTCTTTAGAAATTACGTCGAAAACTTCCCAACGAAGCTGCTTTTTCACGAGAGAAGATGACTCACAGAACACAGGAGACAATCCGCCATTTTTTTTTAATAAAAAAAACCTCTCACGCCAACAACTGCATGTTGCCCCAGTTAACCGCCAGATGGCGGCACAGGCACCAAATAAGCCAGATTCGCCCGGCACTCGAGGAAAAACATCGATGCGCGTCAAATATCGATATATCGATATATGTGTACCGATATATATATATATGGTCGTTTGTGTGTTTGACAGTCTTTGACTCGTTTTTATTTAACTTTGCCCATTAATTTTGTATTATTCTTTCCTAATTAAATTAATTTTCTATATTTCCTAGCTGAAATCTTTATTAGAATAAATTTGGATTCGCGTGTAAATCACGAAAATCGATACATGTATATCGCAATGAGAAATCGATGAAATACATCGATGCTCGCACGTACACAAATGTTTTTTTTTTTTCATTCGTGCCGGAAGTCCGCGATGAATCAGCTGTGAATTCCTGAAGATCCTGTAGGGATATATTTCTTGAATTTCATTTTTCCTCAGGATTGCCCCCTTCAACCTTGACCCGGGAATGAGAGAACGTTGAGGTGAGTTTGAATCAACTGCTTCGCACGTTAACACATTTTAATACATTTACATGTATTTGTGTGTTGCGTTAGGCCTACATCTAGGCCTATACTTGCACATTGCAAATACGGTAAGCTATAGTAGTGTAACTTTGTGTAGTAACTGCCCGCATAAGATGACAATTGACTTCAGGTATTTATGGTCATATTTTGAACACGTTGTCAAAAGGCGGACTTGGCGGGCAGATATCAAAGAGACTTTGACTATATGCCTATTTGGGGAAAATTACGCCATGCAAGAAGCACCTTGCACGAGCAATTAACTACGAATTTGTGCCACGTCCAGTTACTTCACATGGACGAATTTTTGCTATGAAACTTTTCCGTTTAATTCGCATGCCTGTGAAACCAGCGTGACCTACTACTATACTTTTCCCACGCTGGTTTTAAACTAGCTTAAGCCTATCACTGCATACGGCAATTGCCAGTGACTTGAACGTGGCTGTGTGGGCAAACTCAAGCAAAGAGTCATACTTTCATATAGGCTAACAGGTCCATGTAACAGCATAACTCCTTGAACTCAAGTCAGCTTTTCTAAGCATGGTCAGATTGGTCGAGCGTACACGTGCGATCGATAATTGCATACCGGTAAGCGAAAAGCTGACGAGTTACCGGTACCCAGACAAATCACTGACTAACTAGTACCATGAAACGGACATCATGTTCATACTTTTACAGTTACAGTAAACACGGTATGTTGGCTTTAGCTTGGGTTTATTTTAGCGTTTAAGCCTGCGAGTCATGGACACACCCTGGTAGCATAGGCTACCTGCTAGCCATGGCCTATTAAATTCTGAATCGGTCAATATCTTAACGTTCCCCTGAATTCAAAACAGAATAAAAAGCTGAATTTATTGAAACACAAATAAGATTGTTTATGCGAGAGTCATCTCTGTGAATGATAAGCTTTTCTTGCGGTTTAGCGCTTGGCATGTACGCTCGTACAATCTATCGATCTTCGGATCGTTATCTTTGTGTAAAAAAATGCCGTCAAGTCCTCATTATTCTGGATATATAGGCCTATCATATTATGCCTATAGTGCAAAGTATCCCAACTAAATTCATCTGGGGCCTAAGACTAATAACATAGGCCTGCATGTATTGTAGGCCGATGGATAATTTTGTTATTTCAGCGTTTCACTAACGGATCTAAGAAAAGCTTGATCGCGACTTGAAACTGCTGTATGGAACCATTTGAGACATTGAAAAGACACGTACCGGCACTGTTCAAATTAGTCAAATTTGACATACATTGTATTGTAAGCTCAGGACTTGCAGGTGGAATCCTTGCAGCTAGCCCTAGCATAAAATATTCCAAACAATCAAAAGTCATACACCACAACACGCGCGCGTAAATTACCAGCGTCAGCTTCTATTTTTTGTTGTTGCTAGGTCCTCATGTAGGCTAGCCTATCGATTGCATTGTAAAAAATATACACTACTTTATACAGTAGTGTATTTTTCCATACTCCTACGATGACGCACTCTTTTGCACATTCAACAGTGTTTGTACCTGTTTGTCTGCAGTTTCATATCCTGTTACAACTTACAACTATAGTAATGATGGCCTACGATATAGCCTAGCGTCTGCTTACATTACAAGCAATCCTTTGAAAACAAAAGTTGCAAAACATAACCTAGGTCTACACTGTATTGTTGAGCCTGCATTGCATGTTGTAGGTTGTAGGACTATATTGTTGTAGTATGCCTACAAGCTACAACAATATAGTC